>BSBK01003958.1:1042500-1048541 GCA_027943335.1 Chamaecyparis obtusa
TATCTCTTGTGGTAACCACTTGGTGTGAGGCAAGGGGGCATCAAGTTGTGGGCTAAGTTGATAAGTATTGAGCCTTGACCTTTTAGGATAGATATTGCTTGAAGTGTTTTCGATTGTGTGATACCAGTGTGAACATTCTCAACATACAGACAATCGGTAGCATTCATAGGGTGCAATTTTATTTTTGATATCATAAGTGTTTGTCTTGGCAAGGTTTCTTTTTCCCTTGTTTCAAGTGTTTGAAGACATGTTTGATCCTCTACTGTTTGCAAACCTATCCAAATGTTGTTAAATTTGTGATTGACATCAGACATTTTCACCCTCACATTCAAAAACTTGGAATTAGACCTTAAAAACTCAAAATTTTGCACAAATTGGTCAAGATCAACATCAGTATCACATTAGCCAAAGAGAAATATCGCATTAGAAGGTTGTTCTTGGTGAGAAAGTTTATCTCTAGAATTGTGAGCTACATTCTTGGGAAATTCTCGTACTCTTATTGTCCAAATAATTTTTATTTAATCTCAATTTCAAATTATCTTTTGGCCTAGCCCAACCTCCTGGTTCAAAAGTGCAAGGGTAGTCACCCTTTGATTTGAAGCACCTCTTTGACAGTGTTGGTAAAGCCCCTTCTTCTATCTTTTCATTTCTCTTTGGACAATAGAGAACTTTGATTATCCTAGTTTGGTGTTGACATTTTGTGAGGTCATCCTATTACCAGTCTTCCTTGGTCAGTCCAAATCTTAGATCCTAGGTGTTTTCATGTTGCTCAACATCTCAATGAACGTTATGGTATGAATTGCACAAGATGGCTCTTAGTCTTCTTCTTTCTTCTCCATTTCCCATGTTCTTTTAAAATCTTCTATTCCCATGGGAAATTCTTCTTCTTCTTCTTGATTCTTTTCCTCTTACTATCTAGTCTACCTTCTTCTATTCATCTATTCATTTCTTCCATGCTTGATTCCTCCTCTTCTATAACCATGAATCTTGACTATCTTGTTAAGGAACCTCTCTTAAGAATAGATGATCTTGAGCTTATTGACATATTTGAAAAGTGTTGTTCCTCCAAAATTCTCATGAGTGATGAATTTATAGCAAAAATAAAAGAAAAGATGTTTAAATCAGATGCCTTTGCTAGAATCATAAACATGATCATATCATGATCTTCTTCTTCCAAACATTCTTCATCATCTAAATCTTCTCATTCTTCTTCACCTTCCAAGTCTTATCATGACTCTTCCAGACATCATTCTCATTCTTCATCTTCTAAGTCTTATCATGATTCTTCTAAACACTATTCACATTCTTCATCTTCCAAATCTTATCATGACTCTTCTAAATATTATTTAAATTTCTCATCATCCAAGTATTCTTCTTCCACTAGGTCTTCACCTTCCTCTTCTTCACAATCTCATTCTTCTTCTACTTCTCCTAAGAGTCTTACTTCTCTTCAGAAGACATACCATAAAGAGCAACGTGATAGTCCTTGTGATGTCTCTTCCACAAAGAGTGACACACCTACCTTTGATGACTATGATGACTATGATGATGGACAATGTAGCAATACTTATGGCACCTCTATTCCTAAGAGTCCTCCTCGTCGTGTGCTTAGGCTTACTAAAGGGTCATCCTATTGGATAGATTGTGATGGTGATCCATATGATTTTGATTTTGAGAGAAATTATGATATTTTTTGTGAACAATATGATACATCTACTTCTATTGAGGAAGAGAAAGCTTTCCGTGCTGATTATAAACGAAGATACTATGAGCATGTCTTGTCTAAAAACTCTCATGCTGAAAATAAAGATTACACTCTCCAGCAAGATCATGTTAATGCTGAACCTTTGTCTTGTGATGGTCCCCTTCCATCCTCTACTTCCTCCAATATCCACACATCTCCTAAAGCTGCTAAGTCTTCCAAATCTTTCACAAAGCCTTCAAGGAGCCTTAAGAGCACAAATCCTTCATCCAACAAAGATCCTAATGCTTTCCATGCGGTTCCGTATAGTTATCCTCAAGGGCCACCTCTTAAAGATACTCAAGATAACCTTCACTTGGCTGCAAATACTTCAATAATGTCGAACCTAAAGAGCATAAGCCTTTAAATGCTATAATGCCTATTTCAGCTAGTTTTTCAGCATCTCTTCCAAAGTCTTCCATACAATTCCAACATGCTTCCTTGTCCTTAGAAGTGGCTCCATGTCAAGAGGACTCTAAAAATGATAAAGAAAATAATATAAATAAAGATCAAGATCAGGAACCCTCCATATCATCCAATTCTCTTCATGATGTATCTCCTCCATTGCATGGTTCTTTTGATCCTTTACACTCTTCCGCATTCATTCCACCATATCCTAATCAAGATCAAGCTACTACTTACACTATTGAGCTTATTGATAATCAAAATAACCTTACCACATGCACTTGCACTTTCCAAAGATGATGTTTCCATTAAGGTTATTAAAAATGGTGTTGTTACTTCCAATGTTGAGCCTATTGAAAATGAAGAAAAAAATGATGCGCTTATGCTATCCAAAGACCCTTGTCAAGATCAAAGTATTCCATCTTCTTGTTCTACCACTCCATGTTCATTTCCACTTTCTTCTCTTCCTAAATCTTTGCAAGCTACGAATGATCCTGTCAAAGAAGTTGCTCCTATTCAAGATGTTCATGATCCTATTGAAAATCCTAATGCTCACTCTAAAGATGCTGATATCCTGGTTGTCATATAGATGCTGATGAACTTAATGATTATCCTTTTGCATCTTCCATGTCCATCCTTGGACCTCCTCCACCAATACTAAGGCTTCATGTCTTCCTTCCATCTTGGGCCCTTATGTCCCTTCACTTTCCCCTCCTAACTCTCCTAATTCATCATCCATCTTGGGTCCTTACATCCCTCCATCTCCTATCTTTCCTCAAGATCAACATAGATGCATACCCTTGAATCCCTTTCATCCACCCACCCATTTAAACTGGTCATATCCTCCTTCTCTTCCACAAGTCCCAAGTCTTTTGGAAGTAAGTTGAATGTTCAAAACAAGAAAAAGAAGCAATACAAGAATCCATCAAAAAAAGAAGATCACCATGTCTCCTCTAGTCGACATGGGGGCATAAAGTCGAAAGAGATATCTAAGAAGAAAACTACAAGACAAGTATGGGTTCCAAAACTCATCATTGAAGATATTCTCTCTAAATTATCAAAAGGAAATGAAAAGCCTAAGGCTATATGGATTCCAAAATCTCTCTTGAAAGAGTCTCATGTTGAACAAAAAGTGAAATTGACATTCAAGCTTCCAAAGACTTCCACTTCATCTTCTTCCAAAAACATTCTTTCATTCCATGTGCCTGAACCACAACCTCTGCTAAACATTTTCCATATTCCTTCTCGTATTCCTCCATTCACATTTGAGAATTATAACAAGCACACCAATCCTCTCTTTGAGGAGTCAGATAGCAATAATGAACCAAAATATGATTTGCATTTGGACTAGAATATGGTTTACATTTCCTCCATTTTTTTCTATCACCCTTCAAGGTGTGTATTGACGTTGATCTTACTTTTCTTTCCATCTACCTTTTCACATTCCTTCCATTCATTATCCTTCTACCTTCTCTCATTTTTCCTCATTTGCCTATTCCTTCTGCGTCTTCCTTTCCTCTTCAGCATCTTTGAGCATATCATTTGAATCCTTGACATATCATGGTTTATCCTTTCAAGGAGAATTATCTAAAAAGCTTGCCTTCTTCCAAAAAATAGAAAAAATATTCAAAAAATAGAAAAATTTCAAAAGAAAAAAAGAAAGAGAAAAAAAAAAAATTGAAAATGTGCCATGGTGAAAACCTGGAAACAGGCACCTTGGTAGCAAAAGTAAAGAAAAATAAATTCATCCTATGGTGAAAACCACTCCCTTGTGGCACCTTGGATAAGTACCATGATGAAAACCTGGCAATCAGGCATCATGCATAGTTCTTCTACATTTTTCATCCATTTCATCTTCTCTCTTTGATCTTGACAATGTTGACCTATACTCGAACATTTGGCTATCTTGTGAGCTATCTTACGATGATCTTGCTTTCATTCCATTCCTGTTTAACCTTCATATTTATTTTCCTTCATTTATTCTAGTCCTTTTCCTCTTTGGTCTTGATCTAAAAAAAAAAAGAGTAAACACGATGCTATGACGCCTCTTGACATGTCTACTCCTTTGGACTGCATCCCTTGCTTCTTTTGCAGTGCGCTTTTGTGACTTATCCTATGCTATCCTTTCATTGCTTATCCAAATGTGCTTTGCATGATAATTTTTCCCTAGCTTGGGTACTCTTGAGGAGTTTGACCTTGAGGATTTCTTCCCTCCATTCACCTTCATTCTCCTTTCCTCCATCTCAGTCACCAGCTTGCTAATCTATCTTGTTTTCCACCTTGCTAGACATTGGGACTACACGATGTGATCTTGTTTGGAAGTTTGATGTCCATTATGTCTGGGGGAATCCTTTGTACATACTTTATGGATCCTGAAAAAATACCAAAAAAATTGATATATGATGCTGAAAAAATCCTAAAAAGCATAAAATGTCTTGAAAAAATATAAAAAAATCAAAAAAATTAAAAAATTGCAATAAAATCCCAGTGGTGAAAACCTGGAAACAGGTGCTACTTGAGGCCTTTGCACTCCTATTTGTTAGCATGTGTCCTCGACACTGAGCCTTTCCCTCATGTCTTGACCTTATTTGGCTTAGTCTGGAATTGGTCTTTGTCTTCGTCTAGGGGGCATAACTGTTAGCATTGGTCTTTTAGGTGCATTTGTCTCTTGGGGCATTTCACAACAGGTGTTTTTCAACACCACCCCAAAATAGTATTTTTCAACACTGCCCTTGCATCGAGTGTTTCTTAACACTTATCATATGTCTTACCCAACAGTCTAGTATGATGTGATATTTCTCACTAAGCAGATATGATACTCAGAGTTTGACTCTATGACCAACACACACGCACTTAAACAATCACCTCGTTTGAGATATGTTGACTTTACTTTTCTTTGTGTGCTGTCTATGAGGATTTCTTTGATGAGTGGTCTCTCCTTGAGAAGTTTTCGATGATGCATAGCTAGAAGACTGAGGGAATGAGAACATTTTTTATTTCTTTATCTGCTTGTGGGTATGTTTTGTTGGTCCTACCTGTCATGAGCATTTATGCTGGTCTTACTTGACACTATGGATTGACAAGGTATTATCCTTGACTGTTTTGCGAGTGCATGCTTCTAGTTATCCTGACTTTCATGTGTCTTTATACAAGCATAATCTCGCCATATCAAAATTAGGTAATCTCACTACATTAGTCATCTTGACCTACATGTCTTTGATGCCTAGGTGGAATTTCCACATTTCTATCTGATAAAGATCATATTCATATCCACATAGTTATGCTAGTGTGAATTGTATGATCTTGCGACACTACCAATAATGCTCGATGATGATAATTAGATGTCTATAGGCATTGTGACCTTACAAGTCAACCACTTCATAGTAGCTTGCATTTTTAGGTTCATGTTAGATTAGTTTTTGCACCTTGCATATGGAGAGAGCTCTCCTTTTTTCATCTTACGTGGACCTGTTGGTCAACTGTGCTCATTTTCTGATTCTTCTTGATCATATCTTTCATTTCTGATCTTTCATATCACATCATTTTCTATCTATTTTCGGACTCAAAATCGAAATCCAAGTCACGTTTCAAAATTTTTTCCCCTTCTTCTGAGCAGTTGACTGACCTTTTGAGGCATAATTTGATTTTCGGTGGAATTTCTTCCTTCCATGTCTCTCAAATTTTCTAGTCTTTCATCCACTCTATTTCTAGTCTTCTATTTCTTTTCTTCCTAGCTCATCTCTGGGGCATGTTTCATTGCCTAATGGTTATCCTCTTATCATTTATCTTCGATTGTGATTTCATTATGATTTGATCATCTTTATCAATATTCTATTTCTCCTCTACCTGATTTCGATTTTGATTTCGAGGGGGCAGTACCTATGGGATTCTCATC
>BSBK01003959.1:600000-797500 GCA_027943335.1 Chamaecyparis obtusa
AACATTTCACCTTGGAATTTCCAGGAGTCTTAGAACTCCCACAGGATTTGGATCTGCCCTTGTTTGACTTGTTTTCATTTTGTTTTCCTCTTTCATTGGATCTCCCACGAACAGCAAGGGCTTCCTTAGATGAATTTGAAGTCTTTCTTCGCATCTCCTCAGATAGCAGCGAAGACACCACATCATCCATACAGAATGTGACTATAGCACTTCTGAGAGCCATCACAAGATGGTCCCATGAATCAGGCAAGGAACAAAGCAGGGTCATACAATGATCCTCCTCCTCAATCTTGGCACCAGATGATGCCAACTGTGCAATCAATAAATTGAATGCATTGAGATGATCAGTTACGGATCCACCTTCCTCCATTCTTAAAGAATACAAATTTTTTCTCAGGAACAACTTATTCACCAGAGATTTGGCCTGATACACAGACCCAAGCCATTTCCATAAAGAATTTGCAGTAGTCTCATCAAGAACATTCAGAAGAATGACATCTGATAGACAGATTCTGATGAGACCCTTAGCCTTTCGATCCTTGATCTCCCAATCCACTTGAGACATTGTTGTGGGTTTCACATCAAGTGAAGTAGCCTCCCATAGATCACAGTCTTCAAGCATGTCTTCCATCTTGAGTTTCCACAACTTGAAATTAGTGCCATTAAATTTCTCCACCTCCATTCTACTGTATGAGGAACTTGCCATCTCAATCTACATATAAGATTTAGAATGCTCTGCATAAAACTCCCACTCAACTTGAGATTAGCTCAAAAAACCCTACCCAACAACTAGGATCAAAAGTTGATCAGGCTCTGATACCACTTGTAAGGAAACTCAGGTGTGGAAACAACTTCCTACACTAATCTCTAAAGGAAAGTATTGTGCAAATTCTTTTAAATCCTTACAATTTAAAATTTGTTAACTACTTTAACAATGATATTGCAGCCATATACCATGCATATAGAAAATAGAGAATAACACAATGATTTACCCTAGGGAAACCTTTCGGTAAAAACCCTAGCACTCCAAAACCTGCACAGTGTATTAATCAAAACTATTATAGTTTACAATACACTTGCAATGCAAGTTCTTTGAGAAGATTTTCCAACTCTTGAAGACAAATTGCGACAGCATAAAACATTCCAACAATACACTAACTTCACCCCTCTTCGCAACCCTAAAAAATGCTTATATCATGCACTTCCTTTTTTTAGGGCAACTTCCAAAGATAGTCATATTAGGGTTTTACCATTATCCAAGAAAATAGGAACTCGAACCCCACAATTGGGGAAGAGTGTGCAGTACTCAATTTTATCAGTTGCCACATGTCTTCACCTGTCATTGAATCTTCCAGACATAGCTCTTACGTGTCATAGGAATTTGTCATAACCGTTTCAGCCATGATCTCCTTACACACAATTCAAGATGCTGGCACATCAAGTGGAGTGACACATCAACATGCCAACTAGACATGTACACTCACACTTAATTACATTATTTGAAAGAAATATATTTTACAAAATAAATAATAAGAATAGGAATTATCCAAGGTTGAGACACCTTATTCCTAACACTCCACTAATGCCTCATCACTAGAAGGAATCTCAAATGGAGGTAAAGGATCTATAATGTCATCTTATTTCACTAAAATGTCTACATATTTTCTAGAAAAAGAGTTATCATCATGTATCAATATGTCATCCATTAATAAATCACCCTTTTGTATCAAAGATTCTTCATGAGGAGGGGATAAATCAATGTCTTTATCCAAGGGTTCATCACAAAAGCACATTGTAGGGTCACCATAATTCACTAAAGCTTGATCCCTAGAGGGGGAAGAAGGTAAATTATATTCTAAAGTAGGCTCATAGAAAGGACATATATTAGGAGAAGAATTAACATCAATCCTCAACTCATCTCCATAAAGAGAAATATGATGGAGATATAGCCTAAGGTCATCTTCTTGCTATAATATATCCTTATAAGGTAATTCAAAAGAGGACAAAGCAACATCACATGCACTAGATGAAGTTTCGCTAGGTGTAACACCATGCAATGGTAAGGTAAGAGGAGGATGTTGTGTAATCCCAAAAGTTTTGGAAAACATTTGAAACAACTTGTGCAACATGATAACAAATAGATCTAGATATATCCAAATGCATTAAAATGAAATTTATAAACATGAAAAGGAAATCAAACACAATAGAGCATCTAATTCCACAAAGTAAAGTAAATGTTTTTATATTTTTGAAGAAATTTTGCAATTTTTTTTGTATTTTTGAAATATAAATGCAAGAGCATAAAAGAAATCTACTCTTATTGTAAGCTCTAACACAAAATGCAAATCTAACACCAAAAAGAAAGAGTTGTCATAAACGGGTTCACCAAAATGTATAAGTGAAGGTGAACACACAAGATAATAGAAAGGGAGATCTAACACAATAGGGTATCTAAATCCATAAAAGAAAAGGGGTAAGTATGTCGGGTTCACCAAAATGTATAGGGTAAAATATGGATGAGGTCCTAGAACAATGGCTTGCGCATAAAAAAGACCCCAAATCCAATATTTTACACATACATTTGAATTGTAAGAGAAATACTCGAAATCGGATAAAATAAGATACATAACTCATGATGAAATTAATTTGGAAACACCTATTTACTGGTGCCCATGTGTAGTTTCGGGCAATTCTGCAACTTGTTTCGGATTGGAAATGTCGAGACGAAGAAAACCCAGAAAACTTTTATCTTTTTGACAAAAGGTAGTCTTTGACCCTAATAAAAGGTCAAAGGCTACATTTTTATTCTGAAGGTCAACTTTGACTTTGTTCACAGATCTCATAAGTTCACCAAAAAGGGTATCCAAATCTAAGCTCAGATCCGCAGTTCCGCACCTGTACCTACAAGAAAAATAGTTTTGTTTGTTGGGATAGGGGTTTGCCTTAGTCAAACCCTAGTTTGGAATCAACCTTAATAATGGAATTGAAATAGAGAATGCTAGCAAGTATTAGAAGTAGATCTAACAACGAAGCTATGATATTCGATAGATATGCAAATTGTATTTGAAATGTAATCAAGTATGTTAATATGAAAGCTTGAACATAACATCAACAAATGTAAATCAAACCTCCATGATTGTATGCTTGGAATTCACCTTGAGGGATGAACAAAAAGATCTTGAAGGAAGATCACACCATCATGATGGCTAGATCTAGGGTTTGAATGATGAATCTTGCATGCTTGAACCAAATCCCTTCAAAGGCTTGAATACTTGAATCCTTGATCTTCAATGGAGAACTTGAATGGAGAAGAGGACGTGAATGCTTGCTTGATCTTTCCTTGAGAGAGAACTTGATTGTCAAAACTTGATCACTAATGTCTCCTTGAGAGTGCTTGATGCATGAAGGAATGAGATGAGATGTGAAAATGAGAGAGGAAGGCCTCCTTTTATAGTGATCTATGGCACAAACCTCTAGAGAAGGCCGACATTGAGGAATTAAATTCCAATTAACTTTAACCCCTATAAATGGACCCATATTAAATGCAATTTAAGGATTTACCATTTTGAAACCCAAAATGGCTAACCCGGAGGCGAGAAAACAAATATCTCTGAAACTTGACACCCGAAAATCGCGGGAACTTGAAATTTGAACCCTAGGTCAAATATGAGTTAGACTCTACCCTAGGTTAGAGTCAAGGTCGACTTTGACCTTGAGGTCAAAAACCTCAAGACCTCAGTCCATAATGCCAGGAAATGTAAAAATATACTGAAAACAGGGACAGATAGAAGCAGAATGGGGAGAACAAGTCAAATTCAAGCAAAGGGTTGATTCAAGGTGCTTGACATGACCCAGACCACTCACTCAAAGGGCTAAACGCTCTTAACATATAAGTTCTTCCATTTTAAGATGATACAATTCTTAAACCAAAATTATATTGCTCTAAATGATTGTATATCATGTCCTTATTTTCTAGATTATTTTTAGATATCGTTTTGTCTTTTGTCTTAGTACGATGCTTCATGATTGAGGGATGCATATCTTTATTTATTTGTAGGCTTCCAGGAGTAAGCCTAATTTTAGGGGAGGTGGATTTAATACCCCTCCCATAGTTTGCTTTTCAATTTAATTGGCTAGAATCTTTTAATCCACTTTACATATGTGTATTAGATCCTCAGATAGATTTGATGTTATTTATGTTTATGATTTTACTAACCCCATGCTTGCATGTGTATGATTGACGTATATATTTTATATTTATGTTTAATGTGCCTGATATGGTTGAGGAATGAAGTTGTAGTTATTTCCTTGCAAGATCCACATGATCAACCGATCCCCACCATTATATGTTAAATATATTTATACATGTATGCACATGATCATCTTTTATGCAAGATTTTAGGTACCGAGCATTGACTTCCCTAAAATTGTCAAGATGAATGTGCCCTATCACAATATCTCAATGGTAATAGAGGGGAGATAACATATAGGTCAAATCCAAACCTAAGACATTAATTATTTTGAAATAGTGGACAAGTATCTGATTTTCTACCTATCTAGATTTGTCAAAATGATGTAAATTCATGAGCCCTTCCTTTAGGCTTGATTGTTGTATTTTGGTTTAGTAATTTTTATTTCATGACTGCATGTCATGTGGTTTGATGTGGTTTTGGTGTTAAAATGGATTGAGAAATTAATTAGTATTAATTAAATGAGATTAAATAGTTTTTGATTAATGGTAACAATAGGTTTTGAAGGGACCCTGAAACCCTTTAACAATACAAAATTTAAGATAGATCATTACAAGTTCACAAAATGATTCAGTCCTACCAAGAAAAGGTAGGAAACACAAATGCCACTTCCAGACCACTACCTCAAAATAAGCAATAAAAACCATAGTCCATAAAAGACAGTAGCAAGACTATCTAGGAAACCCCTTCTTATGAGAACAAAGGGTCATATCAAATGATGAGGAGGATTTCTTAGAATGTTTCCCTTTAACAGTAATCCATCCATCTTCGACTTTCACTGCCTTCTTCTGTCAACACACTGAATCCAAAGAAACAACACCCAACATCGAATCAAAAAAGCCCCTAGCAATAGGGGCACCAAAAACTTCAGTTGTTATCTTACTAGCAGAGCTGGAAGGAAAAGCAACCATAGAAATAGGGCTAGCAAAGCACCCAGCAAGAGGGACAAAAGCCCCTAGCAACGGTTCTGAAACAATAACAGAATAACTCCCAATAAGAGAAGTAGGAACAACATGTTCCACATCAGAAATCACACCAGTAAGGCTGTCAGGAGAAGTAGCCATAGAACCACCAGTAGAAAGCCTAGGGTACCACCAACAAAGAGAGAGGGGGTATTTGTACGACATAGAAATTAAGATCAGCCTCAACATCAGTTCTTATAGGAGTAGTAGAAGGCAAAATAGGATTCAAAACCTTATCAGCGGTAGGCTTTTGAGATCCCAAGACGGGAGCAAGAACCTTCAAATTTTGAGAAGAGCTTTTAAGAACTGTATATTGCTTGGTAGAGGCATCCTTCCACAAGGTATGAGATATTTTCTTCTTAATGAAACCAGTGCTACAAAGAGAAGCATGATGACTTGTTTTAAAACATTTTCTACATCTAAAGGGAACACCCTCAAAGTCCAGTTGTTGCGTCCAATAGCCTTTAGATGATTCAATTTTAATTTCGGAAGGAAGGCCCTGTGAAACGTCAATATCTCCCAAGATACGAGCAAAGGTAGAATGGAACATATTAGAAGAATCATCATCAATAAGCAAAAACTCCCCCAAAGCCTCACCCACCTCCTCTAGAACAACACCTTGCCAGAGATGGAGAGGGAGATTTGGGAGTCTAACCCAAATAGGAATATTATCAAAAACTTCCGTGGAAGGATTAAAATCCAGATGCCAGGGTTTTACCATTAGCAAAAATTTATCCTCCTCCTAGCTGAAGAAGTTTTCACACAAGATCTTAGTTCTATCCTTATATCTATCAAATTTAGCAACAAAGAAACCTTTTTCTAAAGGAAAGATATGGACATTATCTGAGATTATTGGTTCCTATTTTTGGGAAATCTAGTCATGAAGTTGGGACAGAGTTAGCCAGAAACCTAAAAAATGACAAATCAAATCTTGAGTCCTAAGGGTCTCTGAACAAGTTTCCAGCTCCTCTTCGACAGCAACAAAGAGCTTAACAAAGAGAGGACCAATGGCAGAAATAGGAATAGAAGGAGGCACACCACAGGAAGAGCCCCCAGACCTGTTCAAATCCTTCAAAGTAGCTTTGGCGTAAGAACCCACTCCAACCCGATCACCAACATCAATGGAAGTGTTTGGGATATTAGCAAAAGAATGATGACACAAACCAGAGGAAACACCCTCAGGAGCAAGCCCCCTAGCAGTCACAGCAAGCACCGAGCCAACACTAATATTAGTAGAAGAAAGAGGAAGCAGGCCAGAAGAAACACCCACAGGGGAAAGCCCCCTAGTGGTCTCAACAGGCATCGAGCCAACACTCCCCTTTGCATGCTTTTTGAATTTTCTTGGATGGGAAACGGAAAGCCCCTGCAAACCCACACCTGAACCCACATTCAAAGACAGAATCAGGCCTCCACAGGTGGCCTTAGCAGTAGGAGAAGTAAGGAGCACAAAGGTAAGGGGCCCAAGGGCTTGCCCTATCCCCACATCACCAGAACAAAGTCTGTTTGGAATGGAAAACCTCAGCGCAACTATTTGAGGTGCACAAAGGGGTCCATCATAGGGGGCACAGATGCTTGCTACAGAGGGACCCTCAGTAGAAGAAGAGCTGCCATTGGGAGCAGAAGCCCTGCAAACTGCAAATGGGATCGCACCTACAAACGAGCATGCAATAGGAGAAGGCATCAGAGCAATATCTTAGTAGATATATGTACCACTAGTTGAAGTTGATGTTAAGCCGAATTGCTTGATGCAAATAAATGAGATTAAATAGTTACACCTTATGATACATTAAAATATTAAATATAAGGATAATTAATTAATGAGAATTAATTAGTTATCTATATTTAATAAATAATTTAATTACAAAGTCAAATTTTATTTAATTGAAAATTTTAATAATTATTAAATTAACAAAATTAGATTTAAATGTGAAATTTGAGTTAAGTGGTTATTAGTTGAGTTGCACATTTTAAATTAATTAAAATTAAATAATGCAACTAAAAAAGTACTTTATTATAAAATTAGAACTTAACTTTTAAAATCAAGTTGGTTGGCCTAGCGGTGAAGCTCAATGGTTCTCATTGAGCCCACCAAAGTTCAAATCTCGCTAAGCGCATGCCCAGTGAGAAGACGTCTTTAAAAGGGATGAGGTCGGGATCGTGCCCTGGGTGACTTTGGCAGAATGGATACCTCTCAGACCTTGGCTCTAAGCTGAAAAGAAGTGATTAATAAATGATTCTCAATAAATTAAAAAAATCAAGTTGAGTTAAAGTGACTTAAAGTTGAGAAAATTAAATAAATAACTCTTTTAATAAATTAAAGTTGATAAAAACAATGTTGGAGTTGAGTTCTTATTTTTGTGATTTGGAATTGACTACTTTATTGTTCTTAATAATTGAATTCTATTTTGTTATTTTGGAGTTGCATTCTTTCAACTTTGGTATTATAGTTTTTTATATAAGAGAGCTAGGAAATTTTCAATCAAGTATTGAAGAATTCTCTCTTGGCAAATTTTTGGAGGATTAAAGTTTTGGCGTTTTCACAAGCTTTGGGTTTTCAAGATTTGGAATTGATTTTTGATTCAGTTTTGTGTATTAAGGTAAGGTTTTAAAATCTTTAAAAGTTGTCCATTGAAACCATTGTCTTCTTCATGTTTGATTAGATCTTGTGTGTAAATAATAAGTGTTTGTTAAAAAGATGTGTTTATTTGATAATGATGAATGTTAGGGAATCTTTTGGAAGGAAAATTTGATTAGAGTTTTCTTTAAAAGTTTTTCTTTGATTTGTTTTTAATTATGGCCTTCTGTGGTTTTGTGGGTTTTGAAAGTGTTAGTTTTTAGGGAAAATGCATGCTTTTGAAATAGAAATATAGATATGTGTGTGTAAATGATATATCTATTTGCATGTTATTTAATGAAGATATATTTGTATGCACCCTAAAATGGTCGCCTAGACTTTGGGCCCCATTTATTCAATTTGTCAAAATCAATTTCTGAATCAATGCTTGGTAATATTCAAATCAATCTTTTTGATCAAATTGTAATTATTCGTAATTATTTCAATTCTTCCTAAGGTTTGAATATTTCATTAATTTTATTTAATTAAGAGAAATAAGTCATTTTTAAATAAATTAATTAATGTTATTTAATTGAAATTAATATTTCTAAAATGAAATGATGTTATTTAATTAAAATCCATTTTTAATTAAATGACTTTATTTTATTTAATTAATATTAATTTCTAAATTATATAATCTTATTTTATTTTATTAAAAGAGATATTATTCTTTTAAATAAATAAAATATCTTCTCAAAATATCTTTGTGATGGAAAATGAAACAAATCAATTAATAAAAAATGAAATAAATCAAATTCTATTTTCCTACAAACTTGCTAAAAACCACATTTGTTTCCTCTTTTCCACATTGATTCTGGATTTGCATTCAAATCCACATTTTGCTATAAAATGAGCCCTCTCACTCTTAGTTAAAAAATCTAAAATTTTCATATTATCATTATGCTGAAGATTTTTTTTTGACAACATTAGAGCTTTAGAAATCATCATTTTAGATTGCACATTTAGTTTAATTTTCATATAGATTAATTAGTGAAGTAGTTTATTTCTTGTATTGCATATAGATTAATTTCAATAAAATAGTTTATTTCTTGCAATCATATAGTTTAATCTTCATTTCAATAAATTAGTTTATTTTCTTGCATTTGCAATCATATAGATTAGTTTTATTTGCATGCAAGAACTCAATTCAATGGAGATTAGCATTCTTGCTTCTCCTTGAATCTCTCGTTCTGCGGTGTACTTGCATGGGTTCAATCTGAGGGCCCCTCATAATAATTCATGCACTCCACAGATAGAGAGCTATGAATCGATATTCGAGAGCTCATTATTGGGTATTCTTGAATGCAAGGATTCACAGAAGTGTGACCATTTTCTATCACACAATATTCAGTTGCATGCTATTTAAGGAATATATATTCAGTTGCATTTTATTTAATGAAGATATATTCAATTGCATGTTAGTTAGAAATGATATATTCAATTGCATGTTATTTAAGGAATATACATTTAGTTGTATGTTAGTTAGGAATGATATATTTAGTTGCATGTTATTTAAGGAATATATATTCAGTTGCATGTTAGTTAGGAATGGTATATTCTATTGCATGTTATATAAGGAAGATATATTTAGTTGCATGTTAGTTAGGAATGATATATTCAATTGCATGTTATTTAATGAAGATATATTTAGTTGCATGTTATTTAATGAAGATATATTTAGTTGCATGTTATTTAAGGAAGATATATTCAGTTGCATGTTACTTATGAATGATATATTTAGTTGCATATTATTTAAGGAAGATACATTCAGTTGCATGTTATTTAAGGAAGATATATTCAGTTGCATGTTATTTAAGGAAGATATATTCAGTTGCATGTTAGTTAGGAGTGGTATATTCAGTTGCATGTTATTTAAGGAAGATATATTCAGTTACATGTTGTTTAGAAAAGATATATTCAGTCGCATGTTATTTAAATAAGATATATTTAGTTGCATGCTATTTAAGGAAGATATATTCAGTTGCATGTTAGTTAGGAATGATATATTCAGTTGCATGTAGTGGTATTCTATTTTTTAGAAATAAACAAATAAATAAAATTCATACATGAGAATTATTTTAGAAAAAAAAAAAAAAGAATAATAATGCTATATAATTAAATATTATTTGATGAAAATTTCATATTGATATGTTTATTATTGGAGTTTTTGGTTTTTGTGTTTGATTATCAGTATGGGTAGCATTAAGTTGACTTTTAGGAATTGTTACCAAAGGCTTGGGGTTTTACCTTTTTATTGTGGCATAGATATTTACAATATTTGTATTATGATAATGGTTTCGATCATTTTACCCAACCTTTTTTCATTTTAATCTTATTAGTTTGTGAAATATTCGAGAGAGTATATTTTTATGATGTTATGGTTTGAGGACCAGTGCGTAAATGTGGGATTATGGTTTGAGGACCAGTGTGAGTTCCAGTTACCTTTTATGAAATTGAAATTGATTATCATACTTTATATGATTTGTGAGATCTATTTATGACTTGTGAGCCTTGGTAGGTTAACTAAGTGTATAGGTGGGGAGTGGCTTGCAATAGGTGTCGGGGCTCACAAGTAGCTTCCAGGATAACTTATTGCAAGTGACTTAATAAAGTGATAATGTAATAAAATCTACTAGGATAGAAACATTAATAAGATGTTTGTGTTCCTCACCCATGCCTTGATCACTAGTATAGGCTAGGATGGTTTGTGAGATAATGCATGTCGCATGCATGTACTTGGATATAGCATTGTTGGTTCCTTGTCTGTATGAGAGGTTACCGATACCGCATAGGGTCACTAGAGCGTCGGGGTCTTGAGAGACTGCTAGGATAACTCTAGAGTTGGCTCACGTGATGACACTTCCCCATATGCATCTTAGATTTCCTACACGTGTTGGTTGCCTCTGGTTGAGTATGTTTTTACCTTTGTTATCCTATTGTACCTTTTGAGTTAGAAATTTTTCAGGATCCCTTTCTTAGTTTGTATTGTGATTGATTTTGGTATTTTTTATCTAAGTGGGGTCTATTGTTATCTCCTTAGCACAGTGGGAGTGGACCATTAAGGTTCCACAAGGTCGGGTGGTAGTGATTCTTTTACCATTTGAGATTTCAACATTCGTGTACTAGTGCTGGATGATCCTTGTAGCAGTTGTACCTTCTTGTTCACCATTGTTGGATGTGTATTCTTATCTTTCTTATATTATGTTCTTGTATCATTATATCCGTTAGTTTGGATATATCATATTGTACTTTGTGGTTATTATGTTACATACCTTGTGACATGTGCAGTGGATCTTGATGAGTATATGTAATCTACTTTGAGATTATACTTATGTTTTTTATATTATGTACTTTATGTTTTACTTTTCCATGTTTATTCATCATTGTTTGTAAATATTTAAGAAAAAAATTATTCTGCAAACTTAGTATTATGTTTTAGGTTAATATCTCTTGGGTTCCCTGGTGGGGGCATTACATAGCATGTTGGATTTGGTAAGGTTATGATTGTTATGCTATAGTTGTTAAATGAAAATCAATGTAAGCTGACAATCTCTTTTGATGTCTCATGTTATTTAAATATTATTGTTAATGAATGATTATTGACATGGTTGAGATAGAAGATGATTTTATGTGAGAAGGGGTGGTGTCATAACATTCAAAGAATGATTATGCATCTAAAATTCCCTTTCATGAATTACCATTATTTGGTGATGATGTTATATGTGTTTTGGTTATTGATATATATGGATCTAGTACACATGACATTTGGTGCTTGAGTAATTGAAGGTACCACACATCGAATCCGTCTGGCTTCATAGGTCTAGGTGTGCCTATATTACCCCTAACGATGGGTAAATTGGAGATAGTCATATGGCCAACCATATTCCTAAGACTAATGGTCATTCCTATTCTTGGACCAACAATCACCATGTTGTTTGTATCGACCAGTGGTTATTGTGTGGTACCATTTGACTACCCTACATTATGTGATGAGATCAGTGTTTTGTGTGTTGTGTAATCTTATTAGTCATTATGGTTGTCAATAGTGCATGAATAAATAATATATATTTAATTTAGTGATGGAGTTGTCAGATGTGATATTATCATTATTATTGTTGTTGACAGCAAGTGTTGTCTAGGAGATTTTATTGGCTTTAATATTTTTAATTATTATTTTTGAGATTTTAACTTGGGAGGAATATTATATTTTATTACTTTGGTAAAGTCATATTATATTTGGGGAAAAAATGGTTTTTATTATTATACCTTGACTTTGGTTTTTCCCAATTCATCATAAGTTCTCCATAAAACCTCTTATGGAGAAACCAATTTTCCTTTGGATGGGAGGATTTTTTTGAAGGAATTTGGTAGGCAATGACTTGTTTGAATTGTTGTAGTGGTTGCTACTGGTTTCCTGAATTTGGCATCTTTTCATTGTGAGTTGGATTTGCTATTCACATTTTATGTTTTCTCCAAATGAGAGGTGATAAATCCTCATACCTTCTTGGGTTCTCATTTAAATCAAAGTTTGTGAATTTTAAATGCCTTGTAAATCATTCCAAGCATATTTCCATTTTGTATAAGCTCTTTTATTGGATTTTTGAGTTTATGTGAAGAAAAATTGGAAATGGGGGTTTGTATGGGGAAATGTTGCCCAAATTCTTATGGATACCCAAAATGTAAATATTAATTCATTTTTGGAGTGTTGGGTGGCTACATGAAAATGGGTTCTTTCATATTTTTCATTCTTTAAGTTTAAAATTTTAAGCTTTTTGGAAGTCATTAATGGTGGCTCAACCTTGGACTAGTTTTATGTCCAATTTTGTGAATTGTTCAAAAGTGGATTTAAGTGTTTTTAATGAGCTTGGTATATGTAGAATATCAAAATTTATATATAAAACTTTGATTTTAGGTCTAAATGGGATCCATACTTTCAAATTAGTGTTGGTTGAATATACTTGGCCTTGTGTGGACATTGGTTGGAATTGTAAAAAACCCTTTGTGATGTCATGATTATGTGTGCCAAATGAGTCGTACAATAATAGTGGATCTTGTAGTTATTGTTGATTATGTGATAGTCTTGCATCAACATATGAGTTTGATGTGAGGTTCAAGTGGACTGTAAACTTGGTTATAATCCAATGCAATGGGTTGTCGAGGATAATGTCGATAACAAAAGTGTGAAATGGGAATTATTGTGGTGTATGAATATTATACATTATTCCATTAGAGATATTAAATTGCTTGTATGGTTGATTTGTGTAACTAGTCTCCTAGTGTTTTCATTATATTATCAAGATACCCTCATGTGGAGGGGTCTTCTTGTTGTGTTTGTGAATTTTATGGTCTCGAGTAGTTGTATGTCTTTTTTATCTGCATGCTTGTGATGTGACCTTGAGATCCTTATGTGATGTGTCCATTTTTCAATGTAGCATGTTGGTTTATTGATTGTGTTGTAAGCAATGCTACATGATTGGCCAGTGTGTGTACTTGGGCCATATGGTTATCTTAGTGAGCAAGGTGGGTAGGGCCCCAGGGACCTCGTGGTCGGGTGGCATGACCATCCACTATTAGGGACCAATGTATAGTTATATGAGTTGTCCTAGTGTATACTTATTCCATTTGTGGTGGAATGAAGTTAGTTTCCTTTTAGCTTGTTACATTGAAATAAAGTTTAGTTAATTATGATGGCTTCAATGTTAATAATGGATCTATGAAGTATTCATGTTCACTTTGAGTGTATCAATTGAACTTGATGTTGATTTTATATATTTTGAACTCTTTGGTATGGAGGTGATCTTGATTTGGTCGTATGTTAGTGTTGACATCTCATTTTTATCAATTTTCCAAGTTTCCATTGATTATGCAGAAATTTCTTGTACTTCTATGCATCCATTCATTTATGTTGCACATATGCTGAATCATGTTGTGCATTCATGTATTTGTGTTGTGCATTTATCCTTTGTGGTTCTATGTATTCATAATAATTTGATGTTTCCTTGGGTTCATGCAAAGGGCAATTAGGGTTTTGGATACCCTTTTTCTAGTGATAGTTTTGATATAGTCATAGTTTGGATTTGACCTCCATAGGCACACATCTCATTTAGTGCATTAAAATGAACCTAGTTTAATTGTCTTGAAGGATGGACCTAGTATCCTAAACTAATAACCATGGATGATTGTATGGTTCCATCTCATGAAGTTCATTTGACATTGTTTGAGGCCGCACAAGGTATCTCATGGAACATGTACATCCATTCTATAGTTGTGTTTTAGGTTGTCATAAAACCCTTAGAGTGTTGTAGCCTTCTTCTTGTGTACGATCATGTATTGATTGGCATGCTCTTATTGTATTTATTTTTATGGAATGCTTGTGACTTGACATTATTAAAAAAAATACATATATCTTTGCATGTTTTACCCTTAGCTCTGGGTTCCTTGGTGGGGTGTTACATTTTTTTTGTCCTTTTTTCCTCCAACTTTTATGTGAAAAAAATATTATTTCTAAATTTATTCAAAAATATAATTGAAGACAAAATTAGCAGTGAAATTAAATATTCATGGGGTCACTAGCTCCACAAAGTTCTCCTTAAAAGGTTGATAAGTGGCTGCTAGCCAAAATAAGCTAAGTAGTTGCATGTAGACATGCCTTTATTTTCAACTTTTAAGTAGTTGTTACTCCAGTATAATAGGAAAAAAATTGATTTATCATTTTCCCATAATTTAAAATTTGCATGGGAACACTCCAACTACTTAAATCTAAGAACAAATTGCACTTGAACAATTGCACGGGAACATCGGGTCAAATATGCAAACCTAAAAAGTAGGAGCTTCTATTTTCTAGGAAAATATTCCAAAAAATCTTTTAGATAACCTCCTCTTCCTAAAAATTAGAAGCTTAAGTGCCCCCCACCTTTGTTCTCATCTTTCCTTAACTAGATTTTCTCTCAACAACCTTAAGATCCATAATAGAATCATGTACAAAAAATACTACATTTTTTATTTTATTTTTGGTAAAAGGCCAAAGCCAAAATTTTATTAATCAAAATCAAAGATATAATGTTTACATAGTACCTCGCTCAGTGCAAGCGCTGGTAGGAAAGAGCGAGGTTGAGAAAACCTCTAGCCTTTCTTGGGACCTAAGTCCAGTTTAAGATACATAGTTCACAGAAGAGGGCATTCCCTCAAGTTACAGTTTGAATATCCCTGGTGCCAGATATTCATTAGAGGGCATTCCTTCCTTCCACAGAATTAATCAACAAAGAAGGCATTCCTACGATTACAGATTGAATATCCCTAATACTAGATATTCAAAAGAGGGTATTCCCTCTTTTTAATCGACAAAGTAGGCATTCCTACGAGTTACAGATTGAATATCCCTAATACTAGATATTCAAAAGAGGGCATTCCCTCTCTATTTTGAATTTAATGACCTCAACCTTGTCTGAGGGGAACAAGAACTTCTTAAACTGGATGAGGACTTTCTATGATTCCTTCACTTCTTTCCTTAAAGAGACTTGTTTGGGTACTCCTGTCAGAAATGTTGCCTTAGGAATCCTCGAGCTTGAGAGTTTCTTTGCAGATTTCTTTTTCTTCTTGACTTTATTTTTCCTTGGATGTTTCTTTGCAAGATTTCCTTCCCTTCTTGACTTGTTGATTGTATTTTACCTCTTATCCTATAGAACATCGTTAGCTACCTAGCTTGGAATAGGGTTAGTAACTAGAATAGATCTCTCCTTTATTTATAAAAACCAGTCCTAGAAAGCTCATTTTACATGGTAATATAATCAGTAACATTAGTAAAACCAATTCTTCCTTCACCTGGAGATTAAGCATCATGCTTACTAGGTCATAAATTTACTTTGAAAATTACCCATATAAATAAACCTGATTTACACCATTGTAATTTAAGCTACTCGAGACTATTTCAAGATAATAACTATATAAATCATTTCTAAACTATGTAAGTAGTTTAGTGTCCTTACAACTGTAAGCGCTAAATCCTTAGATAAGAAGTTTAATAAGCAAGATTTCAAATATATGACTATACATGCATAAATATTACCGAACTCATCGAAAACCACAAACTATGCCTTTTTTATAAACCAATTTTAGTAACAGAAAACCTCAAACTGTGCCTTTTTCATCATTTCAGTCTACAATTCTCATTAATTCCCTACTCTAAGATTCATGCTGGTAGTCTATTCCCAACAGAGATCTAGGAATCATCATAGAGATTATTTTTCCTAATGGAATTGTAAGTTAGAATATAGATTTAACCTTTAAATCACCTTAATCGACTATTATCATCAAGAGGCTACTATGTTCTTGTACCATTACCTTAGCCTTTCTTTTAAGATAAGAGAACTTCCTTTGGATTATTGCTTTTCGGATTGACCAAAATTTAATAACGACCATTCCTACATCTCAATAATTGAAAATTTCCACACCAAAAATTAAATAGTGTTGTAACCCTACTGCTTTTATCAAATACCCTACCTGCTAGAAATCTAATAGTACTATACCTTTACTAACTTGAATAATACTATCCAAAATAAGCCAAATTATCATGTTAATCTCTATTTAGCATTCAGGGTTGTCATTAGTATCAAAGGATGTTAGACAGGTCGGTCGGTCACTTATACTAAGACAGTCGGTAACTAGAACCAAGACAGAGCAGTCAGTAAAACCCTTTGCACCAAGCATCACACAGTTAACTGAGCACCAACATCACTGACACCGATGGTCAGTAAACACCGAGCATCACAGTATACACCGAGCAGATTATACAGTGTTTATCGATGATCATAGAAAATAACATAGTAATCAGAAATGGCACATTATTCTATGCAGACAGTTACAACAGATCATAAAATAGTTTACCAAGATCGAGGAGCATTTATTGTAAAAAGATATTCATTAAATACAATGATTATCTTATTTGTATTAGTTGATCTAGGTTATTTTGCACCGTAGATCTTAGGGTTATGATTATTCTTTGTAACCTAATTTTTGCTTAAGCAGCAAAATAGAACACTATATATTGTATATGTTTGCACCATTTTATATATATGAATCAAAGAGCACTTGAAGTCATTGCCTAACTTCAAGACAATCAGTTTACCAAGTAGAACAGAACATAGAGGATATCAGTTTGAGTAGAATCATTCAAGGCTACCGAGCAGAACAGAGTAGAGAATCATCACAGATAAAGTGATATTTTGATGAGAACTTATAGATCTGTATCAGACAATTGAGTTGTCAACTAGCAGATATTTACCTATTACTTTTTGACAATTGTGATAGAGTTTGGTATAAATCTCTTAACTGAGTACACACTTCATTTAGGGTTGTTAAATCCTATAACTAGGTAGATCTAGCTGATCTAATATGTTACTCCTAACAGGGTAAGATCACCAGAAGTGATCAAAACTTGTAGCCTTGACAGGCAAACCTTTTCTATTTGCAATAGTGAAGAATTTGTGGGTGTCATCGCCGCCATAGTTTTTACCTTCTAACAAGGGTTTTTGCGTTACCAAAATACTTGTGTCATGTGATTATCATATTGATTTCATGTTGTTTACTTTCTGAAGTTAACTAGATGATTGATTTATGCAATTATGTTCAAGTTATTTTGATTGGTTATTACAGTATTCAGTTATAGATTAGAAAGGTGTTACAAGTTAAGTTTTTGAGGGCACTAATTCACCCCTCCCCTCTCAGTACCTATCTCTCCTAATTCCAACAATTGGTATCAAAGCTGAGTTCTCTTGTTGAATAGTCTAACCACTGAAGGGAAAAGATCTAAGTCATGGAGAGATACAAGCTTGACAAGACTATTGAGAATCAAAAAATACAAATGCAGATGTTTGTGGAACATTATAAATAGGCCAAGGAAGAACTAAAGAAATTACTGGTTGAAAGGAATAATCTTGCAATTCAGCTTAATGACATCAGTTATCATGAAGAACCTATTGATGACATATTTGATCATATTGGATCAAGCTCTGGAAGCATCTCTGATGGATCTGAAAGCATAATCTCTGAATTATCTGAAAAAAATCAGCATCTATCTAATCAAGTGAAAGCACTTCAAATCGGTCATGAATCTCAAATGGTGAGAATGATGGAAATCATGAACAATGGTAGACAAGCTAAACAAGATCAAAATCTAGCTATTGAAGACTGAAGACTGATGACAGAACAACTTCAAGCAAAAGAAAGTGAAATACAGAGACTCACTGATCGTCACTTCCAAGTATCAAATCAGATGATGACAGTTAATCAAGAAATGAATTGAGTAAATGGAGAATTATCAAGAAGACTTGAAGATGTTGCAATACTCAGAGAAGATAATGAAAAATTGAGAAATGAAATAAAGACACAAAAGCAACACAATGAAATGATGAAGATAGCTGAGGATAGTTCTAAAAAGATTGATGATTTTCTGACTAATCAAAGGAGATTCGGAAGCAGAGCTGGTATAGGCTACACCGATGAAGGAGAATCATCACAACAAGCTGATGAAGTCAACAAAAATCAAATTCAAAAACCTAAAGTGGTTGCATGCTATCACTATGGAAAACCAGGACATACATCTAATGTGTGTAGAAGCAAAGCACAAGGTAAACCTCCTGTTATTCCTAAATTCAATGGATATTGCTATTACTGTGGTAAGTTTGGACATCCAGCTTATGAATGCAGAGCTAAGAAGAATGACATTGCTAACAATACTACTGAGGAGAAAATATGCTATACTTGTAATAAGCATGGACACACTACAAGGGACTACAAGGTGAAAATGAAACAAGTCTGGACACCTAAAGAGAAACTACAACGAAAGCCATATCAACCAAAGAGACAAGGTAACTCATATGTTTGGGATTATAATACATGGACTAACTGTATTGCATGTGATCGGTATGGACATATTGCAGCAAACTATTACAGAAAGAGTCGGATTGGACAATCAAGAAACTGGACAAATGCAGGAATGGCATGTTTGCACTGTCACAAGGTCGGTCATGTAAGCAAGAACTACATAGACCAAGCACCAGATGAAAACCACATGTTTGAAAGTGGATATAACATTGCAAAAATTATGAAGTTAAGGAATACAATGTGGAAGAAGGCATCTAATGAGAATGTTGAGTCAAGTAACGCTATCGATGAAACCTCGTCCACTGGATTGGGTGACATCGGTACCTCCACTTAAAATGACAAAGGTATGTATGGAATTGACATTTTTAAATGATCATATTTTACATACAGTTCCTTATATATGATGTACAAATACCAAATCTGCATGAATAAAGATGCACTATGGTTTATATGTTATAAGTTTACTAATGTCATATAGTCGGTAAAAGAAGAAACGTGAGTTGGTTACTCGTCAGTAATCACTATACAAGGTTAACCGACAATAGTGCAAATTGATGAATGAATTCTATGTTAAACTAAGCAAAAGAAATTAATAAACATTACCAAGCTGACAGCTGTTCCATATCAAAATTTAGGTCACACATTTAATGCATCAAAGTTTGAGCAGAAATATCGAAAAACCTATAAATACGCAAAAATAGAGTTCATTATTACATTGCGATTTCGAAGAAAGGAGATTTTACAGAGAAGAGTTCGAGCTAAAGATTTTTAGAACAGATTCAAGGCTACTGTAGATCAAACCGATGATAATTCTTCGACAATAACAAGTAAGTCCATCTGCCTACCAAACACTGGTTATCTATTATTTGCCAAAACCCTAGAAACAATTTATGGCATCGAAATCAACAACAAGCAAATCACAAAACATTGAGGAGGAAGTAGAACTTATTGTTAGGGCACATTTCATCGAGGAGAAATTCAAACCTCATCCCAAGGTTGCAGCACAAACAGACGGTATGGGTGCATTTTCTAGTATTTTGAATAGGGTTTTGTTGACAAAAGATGTTAGGTCCTACATTCACTGCAAGATTAGTGAAGTATGTGATTTTGAGACTATTGCTACTTTTCAGCAAATCTATGGACCGGATGGAAAGATTAAACCCGAGTATAAAAAGATTGAAGAATCAGGGTTACGGTGTTTTACATACTTCCCGCAATCATTTCACAATGACTAGATAAGAATTATGTTGAGCAGATTTCATGATGGTAAATTTTGGCTAGATAAACCTATTGAGGTCACAAAGAAGATTATCAATAGGGTTACTGGGTACCCTACAACTGACAAAGCCAAAGCCTTTCAAAGTTTGTCTCATCCTGATGTAGAAAAGAACACTGGAGCTCAACGGGATGGTAGGGCACTGAAGATTTCAACTATCAAAGATCCAGTGATGAAATTCGCAGCTCCTGTCATTGGGTACAAGATATTCCTATCTAACAGACCAAATAGTGTACCTTGCAGCACCGTGGACATGGCTTACAAAATTGTGAAGAAAGATCACCAGGTTGATCTTGCAAAACTGCTACTACACCAATTGCATGACAATATGAAGACAATCAAGGCAAAGAAGTCCAATA
This sequence comes from Chamaecyparis obtusa, assembly GCA_027943335.1. Lineage (NCBI taxonomy): Eukaryota > Viridiplantae > Streptophyta > Pinopsida > Cupressales > Cupressaceae > Chamaecyparis > Chamaecyparis obtusa. Next base: position 620,343 of record BSBK01003959.1, read on the forward strand.
CATGTAAGTACAGATCGCTACTTGTATGTACATTTCTCTATCTACAAAAATATGTACCGAGTATCGCTAAAGTGAACTGGAAAATAGATAAACCGATAACTGCTCAAATCGGTGAAATGATGACAAATCTAGGAGACAATCTGAATAAGGAGTTCAATGCATATTTCAAGGAATTTCAATCAAAGATGCAACAAAGGAGTATAATTCCAAAGGAATTAGTAAGAAAATTTGAAGATGACATATGTTTTGTGGTAAGCATAGACCACTCAATGATAAAGGCAGTAGAACCGAGAACAAAATGGCTAGCACCAATGGGTTATGAAATGAATCATGATTTCACTTTGAAATCTATCAATGCATTGCTAGCATTACCAATAGACATCACTACCAGTAGGTTTGGAGTATATGAAGAAGCTAAGTCTAGAATCATAACAGACATTGAGATCAGTAAAATGTCAAGAAGGGCAAAGAAAATGAAAAAGGATCTCACAACAAAATATGGAGCTACATCTAACTCACCTAAGGAATCATTGGTCGATGAGACAACCAAAGGTCAGTTACAGTTGGCTGACAAGCCCTATGACAATGAGGAGACCGAGTCAGATAAAGAAAAGGATCACACACCAGTTCCTCCCACAATTGATGAACAAGAGGAAATACAGTTACCAGAACCTGAAGGAATGAGGACATGTTCATCAACTACAACACAATCCACTGAACAAGAAGAAGTTGCAAAAGTTGCAAAAAGAAGGGTAGCTACACCAACAAAGAAATACATAAAGAGAAAGACCAAGAATGTAGCTGAGACACCAAAGAAAAAGAGGAAATATATAAGAAATAAGGAAGATCTAGAGGATACTAAAACTGAAAATGATCCTGATCAATTCAAATTAGTTTGTAACAGGGATAGTACTATAGAAGAAATAATTGAAGATATTATTGAGAATGGAAATCTTAATGATCCAGGCATAGACAAATTTGACAAAATGTCAATTAAGGACAAGACAAAGATAGAACATGCTATTGTTCAAATGATGATTAAATTCAAGAGAGTACCAATGGAATTTGCATGTCAATTGCCAAAAGAACTTGATGACAAAATAAGTGAGAGATGGGCTATTGCACTAGAAACAGAGAAAAGAAAAAGAGAATGGTCACTAAGCCGTGCAACCACACACTTTAGCTATGATGTGGTAAGTGAATACATGACAAGGTATCAACCTAGATTTTCAGTCAAGAATAGAGCTATGCAGATCATGGATGAGAATGTGGATGATATGGATGTCATATGTGACTCTCTATGGACATCAATTTTGAAAGTAGAAGAGAAAGTTGAACATGAAGCATTCCTGAAACTGTCTAAAAAGAGACACAATTCAAAAGGTAAAAGTATTTTCATTGATGATAGTAAAGGCAAGAAAATAGAGGACACTGATATATCAGTTACCGAGGTAATTGATATCACCGAGCAAAAGGAAGAAATAAGAATTTCACAAGATGCACCTGATCAAGTCAAGATCCACTTGCAAAAGAAAACTGATGATGATGCACTCATTGAGGACATCACGAACGGTGATCCTGATGATAAGGATGATGAAGATGTAATAATTACACAATACAAAGATGAAGCATTAAACACTGACAATGTGTGTACATCTCTACTAGGTGAACTACCTATACTTGCAGAGGTAGTTGAAATAATTTCACAAGTACAACCCGATGTGTCCCATCTTGAGCCAACCAAAGATACAACTGAGATTCAAGCACCCAAGCAACCTGCAGATACAAATGAACCTATCAAACCAGAGGCATAGTCTATAGAAACAAAGGAACCAACAAAAACAAAGTCAACCGAGGTGAACCCACCTGACACTACAACCGAGACTCCTACACCATCTACCAAGGAGTAGAAAAAGGATGATACAGTGTCAACTGGGAAAGATACTCTGAAAAGTGAAGAAAAAGCTATTGTCATAAGTGAGAAGTCACCTCTTGCCCAAAAGAAGAAGAAGAAGAAAGCCAAAGGGCCAGTCACCATTGATGAAGTTATCATTATACCAGAATATGACCCGAGAACCCTAAGCCCTGAGGAACTAAGTAGATATGGAGAATTATGTTCAAGGAAAGTGACACAAGAGAAGTTAAGGCAAGAACAAAAATGTAAAGAAGTATTAAATGATGTGAGGGATATTCTGCAACAGATAGTACTGAAAATAAATATTGATGAGAATACTCCCATCCTAGATCAACTTGCCACACTCGCCGATAAGATCAATGCCCCAGACATAGATGCAGACAAAAGAATAGAAGAAAGGAAAGAGTCAAAGATTCAGAACAAATTGGCAGAAAGGATTACTACCAAAGTAGCACTGAACAAGGTAAAATTATTTGAGGTCATTACCGAGGTAAAATCCATCACCTAGATAATCTGTCAATTTCTCATCAAGCTTTGTACTTCAGACACTTTCATTGTAGAAGTCAGTGAAAAGATAAAAAGTTTAGAAGTAGAGATAAAGTCAAGTACACAAGCAGCTATCATCGAGCCAACTGCTTTCTTAAAGCATATTAACCAAGTTCAGGAACTCTGGCGGTTGATAGTAGACTTAAGGAAATAAGTCGAGAACATCACTGATCAGGTTACAGAGTTACAGAAAGAACTCATTCCTTACCTGAAGATTTTTGAAACACATATTGTCAAAGCTGAGCAACTTGTTGCAACACCTGATAATTCAGTGTTGGATAATATCTTTGACATGCATGCACAAGTCGGTCTCAAGCATATTGCTCTTACCAACTTGAAAGAGGAGTGGGACAACCTCTTGGAGTCTGTGAAGAAAACCCATCCACACATTTTTGCTAAGATGTAAGTATACATTATATTTTTTTGCATTTAGCATTATTATCAAAAAGAGGGAAAACATGTATATGCCAAATAGTATATTTTTGATATGTATATTACATACTATCAGGAGCATGCACCGAGGGGGAGTACTTTTGTACTTAGAAATTTTTTTTTGAGGATATGTATATGGCAGAGACATAAGGAATATATAGAAACATTTTGTCTATATACATTTGAAGTTTTGATACTAATGCCAAAGGGGGAGATTGTTAATCTCTATTGAGCATTAAGGGTTGTCATTAGTATCAAAGGATGTTAGACAGGTCAGTCGGTCACTTATATTGAGACAGTCGGTAACTAGAACCAAGACAGAGCAGTCGGTAAAACCATTTGCACCGAGCATCACACAGTTAACCGAGCACCAGCATCACCAACACCGACAGTCAGTAAACACTGAGCATCGCAGTATACACTGAGAAGATTATACAGTGTTTACCGATGATAACAAAAAATGGCATAGTAATAAAAAAAATGGCACATTATTCTATGCAGACGGTTACAATAGATTGTAAAATAGTTTACCAAGATTGAGGAGCATTTATTGTAAAAAGATATTCATTAAATGCAATGATTATCTTATTTGTATTAGTTGATCTAGGTTATTTTGCACCGTAGATCTTAGGGTTATGATTATTCTTTGTAACCTAATTTTTGCTTAAGCGGCAAAATAGAACACTATATATTGTATATGTTCGTACCATTTTATGGGGTTGCTAAAAATTGAGATATATATGAATCACGGAGCACTTGAAGTCATTGCCTAACTTCAAGACAATCAGTTTACCGAGTAGAATAGAACACAGAGGATATCAGTTTGAGCAGAATTAGTCAAGGCTACCGAGCAAAATAGAGCAGAGAATCATCACAGATAAGGTGATATTTTGATGAGCACTTATAGATCTGTATCAAACAATTGAGTTGTCAACTAGCAAATATCTACCTATTACTTTCTGACAATTGTGATAGAGTTTGGTATAAATCTCTTAACCGAGTAGACTTAACAGTCTTTGTATAAATCTCTTAACCAAGTACACACTTCATTTAGTGTTGTTAAATCCTATAACTAGGTAGATCTAGTTGATCTAATATGTTACTCCTAACAGGGTAAGATCACCAAAAGTGATCAAAACTTGTAGCCTTAACAAGCAAACCTTTTCTATCTACAGTAGTGAAGAATTTGTGGGTGTCATCCCCACCACAGTTTTTACCTTCTAACAAGGGTTTCTGCATTACCAAAATACTTGTGTTATGTGATTGTCATATTGATTTCATGTTGTTTACTTTCTGAAGTTAGCTAGATGATTGATTTATGCAATTATGTTCAAGTTATTTTGATTGGTTATTACAGTATTCAGTTATAGATTAGAAAGGTGTTACAAGTTAAGTTTTTGAGGGCACTGATTCACCCCTCCCCTCTCAGTACCTATCTCTCCTAATTCCAACATATCCAACCTACTAAATTTTTATAAATAATTAATTTATAAATCGCAATGTCCTTCACTGGGCATGTATTTGCTTCATACTATAACTGGCTACTGAAATCTTACAAGTCTTACCCAGATCGCTTCCTTCAAGCATATACATAGTCTAAACTAATATGTTATTACAATTTAAACATTTATATGCTGAGAATCAAAAAACAATGCAGATGTAAGTTTATGCTATAATAGTTAAACGCTTATATATTATCCTATCCAAAAAATTTCCTTAAAGATTTAATCTTCCTTCATTTCTTCCTAACTGGAGTGTGGAACACCAGTTCTTCTTCTTCCTCCATGTCTTCCTCTAAACCTTGATCAAAGTTTCTCTTACCCTTGACTGCCTTAAAACCCTTGGTTGATTTTTTGATAATTGCTAGAGGAAAAAGTTGCAGGTCGTGTAGTGACATAGACCCAAAGTCAGTTTCTACTTCAAATCCCTCCGCGATTAAATAATCTTTTACCCATTTGACATCTTCACATGGCTTAATGTTTATCAATTTACAAGAAACTTTGTATTACACTTCACCGTGTCAACTCTCTCATCAAAAATCTTCTTGTCTTTGAAGACCAGAATTGGTCTTCAGGTGCAATGAATTTTATGAGTCAGGGAACCCATAGGATTCACCATGTAATCTTCCAAAAAGGGTATCATTAGGTTAGATTTAACACTTTTAATAGCTAAAAGGATCCCACTAGAATGTTTATCATCAAATAATTCCAAACAAGCTGATATTACCTCTTCCTTGGGGATTCTGATCATTAGCAGGATCACTGCAAAGGTACCCACAATATCACAGTTGACCCTGTAGATGAATTTATGATTGAAGCTATCTTCACCCATAATTTTCTCAACAACCCTTCTTCCTAAGTCGTCTATCTGTAGGATTTTGTCCCATCTTTTTTCTTTGATACTTCCCCTGAAGGCATTCATTCTATTTTTCGAGAGGGAAATAAGATTAATATTCGACTCCATATCGGTTTGCAAATGCTTTCATCAAGGGTAGATGTTTATTTATTTCCCACTACCCATTAATGGGAAGGTCTTGTTAGCTATTTTGATGACACCAAATTATGTCCACTTTCCTATTGCATTTAATAAGATGTATGTACTTGACATGGAGATTCTATTGTAATAATGCTAAGTAACGTGTAATCTACTTTTCTTGATTCGAATAATAAAGCTCAGCTAAAAAATTCTAATTTTATTCAAAGAAAGATCTATAATAGATTTCATGTTAAACTAAAAATTGAACAAAGCAAGGAATGTCATATTATTTCAAACATAAATCCTTTCTTTGCTTTAATATGATAAGTACAAATTTTCCTTAGGGCTTGACTTCCCTAGGCCCTGCCTGAAGAACATGAGGACATTGAGGAGCTTTTATCTTCTCAGGCCAATTTTAGCCCAATACCATCTTCTGAGATAAAATCGTTCATCCAATTTATCTCAGGAGGAGAGCGTAAATGGGTGAAGAATAACAAGAAGTCCAAGTTCCTTCTTATTGAAGGTGTTTCCTCTATGTTACAAGTAGTAGTTGTTGTTGCACCAAAAGATCGACCTGTTAATGCCCGATACAACCACTAGACTTATAGAAGACACAGGAGGCTTTTAAACCGTGTCATGAATCCCGAGGGGAGCACTGACCATTTTTCCAACAATCTCCCCCTCAGCGTACCCAAGGGGATTCAAACCTATGACCAAGCTCTGATACCACTTGTTACAAGTAGTAGTTGTCGTTGCACCAAAAGATCAACCTGTTAATGCCCGATACAACCACTAGACTTATAGAAGACACAAGAGGCTGTTAAACCATGTTGCAAATCCTGAGGGGAGCACTAACCACTTTTCCAACACTCTATATATCTATCCCAGTCCTCCAATTCAAGAATAGGAAAGGAGGAAACATAATTATTGTCGATGACGCTCCTATCGTATTCTTTAGGTTTTGGAATAGATAAATCTATCTATATACTCTTTAGAACTTTGTCCAAATCTACCAGATATTTCCTTTTAAAAATTCTCCTGCATAGACTTCCAATAGTCTTAATATCCGGGTCCACTTGAAGGGCCAAAGCTAAGAACATCGCTGAAATATCCAAGTTAACTCGATACCTATTGGTATTTTCCTTGAACTCACTTCCTAGTACCATAGATACAACTCTTACTACAATATTGAATTTGATCATAATTATCTTTCTAATCCCACTGGAGGAAATTACCTCATCGAAGGCTACTTGTCTGTGTAAGCTCCTTAACTTGATTGGGGTTGCCATTTCCTGAGGAGCTGTTTAATCATGTGCAGGATAAGTACATATGTTCCTAGACATTTCTTATAAAGGTTACTAAAGAGTATTTAAAGAAGGTGAATCCTAATCGATAGCGATTCTCATGGAAGCCAGACTGGCCGATTTTACTTTACCTATTATTCCAGTTGTCCTTTAAACATAAAGGTGCAATGATATTTGCATTTCTATATTACTTTTGAATGTGAATAAATGAGTGTAGATTGATAACTTCAACTTAGGATATACCTAAAAGAGCACCTCCTATATAGTTTTAAGTTAGGAAGAAACAAAAACCTCTAAACTAAAAGCATATAATTATCTAAATATAATAAGAGAATATATGTCTACTACAACTCTATATATTTAGGAGTAAGTTTAATTAAAAAATGGGGAGAACATGCTACGTAATTAGTTATTTATAAACTAAAATTGATGAATAAATATTTTAAAAAATGAACGTAACAGAATATAATCCCTTTGTTAAAATAAGTATACAAGTAAATAACAACGTATGACCCGAGGGAAGCATATGGACCTGATTATCCCAGCCATAAATTATTGCTAGACAAAAGAAAGGAAATGAAAAGGATGTAAGTAAGAGCTAATGGCTGAATGTAGACTAATAACTAAGAAAGAAAATTAATAAAATTATTCCTAAATGATTATATAATTGTACGCATATATATTTATATATGAAAAACTATGCTCACATATATAGCCCGATATAATTTGGGAGACTATATATGTCTAAAATTTATATGAATATATCTATAAATATATGTATGATAATGAGACTAAAATACCATCTAATGCTAATTAAGTATATTATATGAGAAACAATCACCAAAAGACCAGAGGCCACCTGTGAAACATAGAGATATCCCAGTTCCTAAATTATTCCTCAGAGAATATGAGAGAACTGAAACTGTAGGATTTAAAACTGAAGTAAGTCTTCTAGCTAACAAGGAACATTACTCTTTTTAAATAACCTTAATCATGTCCATGTTTAGTCCTGAATTATTCTACAGCATGGGGATACCTATTTTCACCTCTATATCTTTTCATCTCCTTTGAAGCTCCTGATAGCTCCATATTTCTCCCTCCTTTCTAATGACTATAATGGTTTCTTCACTCATATTGCTCGATTTGATATGACGGGAGCACTTCTCGACCTCTGGGGAGATAATGTGCAGGTTCTCCCTTTCTAGTTTATCCTAGGGTTCAAGAATGGAAAATCCCTAGTCCTCTCTCTAGTAGTTCAGCCTCTCCTTTGTTTCCAGCTTCTCCTTTAGAGTTTCTTTGAACAGATAATCCAAGTTTCTCAACATTTTCGGCCAATGTGCATCAAAACTCTCCTTATTCTTGAAAGATATTAATGGAGTCCTCTTGGATTTAGGAACTACCTTCAAGTTTCCTATTTATGTTCTCATTATTGTTTCTGGGAAAGGAATAGTAAGATGATAGTCTATACTATACACCATTTTCTCTAGTCCTTCTAGAAGATTCTTTTGAAAAAGAAATTTTGCAACTATCACTACTGCTTCCAGTTGGTGCTCAACGAAGGTGGAAAGGGAAATGAAGTTTCCTATTATATTTCCATTTGTGCGATAAGTAAACTCATTATCAAAGTGATTGTCCCCTAACCCTCTTTCCAAAGCTCTTCTAATCAACTCATTATTAGGAAGCTCTTCTAATCTCTCTGGTTTAATAGTGCCCCTGAATGCTATCACTATGTTTTCTAGGTTAGCAAAGGTAATAAGCCTTGTTTCCATGCCTATGACCTTCCTCTAAAACTAGCACTATGCCTTATTCGAGAAGAGCGTGCTATTAATATCCACAAACTAGACATCTCAACAACTACATGTGTCCCTGCTTCCTAATTTTAAAACTTAATTTCTCCTAGCTAGAGCCACGCTTCTAAATCCATGTCATGACATGTATCCTTCATTCTAGGAAAGATCCACAAAAAATCCTTGTTTTCATCAATCCTTTTAAATAGTTATTGGGATTATGACGTTTCTCATTGGGTGAAGGTCTTCTTTATAATGATTATATCATTTTTAGTGATGTTGAAGTGGACACCTTTATATTTAGAAAAGGTCGTTAAGCCAAGTGGACCTTTACAATAGTGAAAAATGTTCTATATGTAGGAGAAACTATTTGCCAGCACTTTACCTCATAATATTGTAGCATGAAGTGACTTTTAAGTGTGCTACTTCGCTATAGATTGAATTTAATAAGATCTGATGCCACCTCCTAAGAGGAATTTCATCTAATACAAGGTAAAATCTTAGTTTAAGGGAGCATTATTCCTAATGCCTAAAAATAGATCCAAAGGGGACTCTTAATTCATGATATGTACAGTGTCTAAAATAATGACAATGTCCTTGTGTGTGTGAATTTTGTACCTAGTTGTAGACACAACACCTCAGTAAAACATTAGAGGTTAGCAAAAATCAAAATCATGCAAGTAATTGAAAACTAAACTAACCAAGCAATTTACTGCCTTCTAGTAGGTGCGAGTATGATATTCTCATATTAGACCGAGACCAGTGACATTGACGACACCTAAACGAAGGATTTGAATGCAAAATATGGATATGGAATGAATGCAAATTAATCTATGTTTTTGTATTTTCTATGCAATTATAATGAAAAACCAAATATGAAACTGATATGCTATGAATTGATCTAACAATGATATACTAAATGATATGAATGCTCAAAACAATAAAAAATCTCACAACAACTTTGATTCGCAAAGATGGATTCTTCGATCACCAATTCGGCAGCGTGAGGATGCAATTTCGTGGATCCTTTTTGAGGAGCTGAAGCCTTGATTTTATAGAAATCCAGGGCTTTGGAGGTGTATGAGAAAAGCCATAAATCACTCTTGATGAACTCAGGTTGATTTTTTAGTCAACAAGAAATCAAAGATAATTAACTCACATAATCATGTAAATCGTGCAAAAATAGCTTTTTAACTCAAATCAGAAGTTTTAGATCAGCTTTGAACTCAAAATAGATGTTGAGTTTCCAAAAGTTAACAACTTGCATTGATTTTCTGATTTAAAGTTTAACTGTTCTTTGACTGTGCACAATTAATTATGAATTAATTAAATAAATAAAGTGATTTATCCTCAACTTTAACTAATTTTTGAAATTAAAACAACTGATTTATGGGTTAATCAATTATTAAATCAAACTTTTATTTGAAAACTATATCATTAAATTTGACAACTGACTTTAATTAATTAAATAAGAATTTAATCAATTAGTCATAAGATTTTTTGATTTATTGTCATAATTAAATAATACAATTTAGGAATAGATGTAATTAAATTCAATTAAATAATTAAGTGGCAGAATTAAATATTCAAAATATTCAATTAATCAAACTTTAGGATAAATGGGATTTATCGCCAAATAATAATTAAATTAAAGATAATTACGATAAATTAGGAATATTACTAGGAATATTCCCCGATGCAGAATTTGAGATAAAATCAACTAGGATTCGATAATGTGTAGATGTGCCTTAGGTTAGGACTTCAATGTCTATTTTGTTCGATTTGAAGATGTAGGAGGTTAATGAACCTATAGCCCATTTTTGGGGTATTACATTTTTCCCCTCTTTGAATTACTGTGCGTAGCGCAGTGGTTCAAAGATAGTCTGTGTATGATAAAGATGTTTGAGATTGAAATTGATTTGAAAGATGAACCGATTCTGAGACAGAAACCAATTGAAAGATTTGATGATATTAGGTCCTGAATGACTAAAGATAATGTTAACTATAGCAACGATGAACCGATGATTACGAAGAAGTGTCAAAATGCCTGATCCTGAACCTTATGATTGTGAAGAAGTGAGTGATCAATTCTAGACCCGATTGTCAATAAGAATCACATTGGTATCACATCTAAACCCTTTAGTTACGAAGAACCAAGGAAATAACACTAATGAACCGATGGTTACAAAAAATTGATACAGTTTACAAGATAGATTAGGATACCAGATTGATATGGATCTCGATGAATCTGATATGCCCCAAGCGATGATAGATTTGCCCCAAGCGACAAGGTCTTTAGATGAGTCAGCAACTAGACATGGTTGTTGTCTTGATTACTGAGGAAAGATTTGATTTACAAACTTGAATGATAAGCAATACCATGCCCCCTTCAGGATTAAAATTGAAATCTGACAAGAAAATTCAGTGTTGAATGGTTTAGAAGCAAGTTAATTGATTTGAGAAGTGGTTGTACACATTCGAGATCACGTTCTGCATCATTTAGAGGTCCTGGAGACCAAGTTTGACTAGTTTTGACCATGAGTTGAGCATGGTTGACCAAGTTGAAATTTTGATAGTTTGATGTTAGATAATCAGTTAAGTTGAATTCTAGATTTCTGTGATGATTGAAGATCAATTGTGCAAGCAGTAGACCGTTTTGGGTCTGAAAATTTTAAATCACAATTTTGACATATTAAATGATCTCAAATTTTGATTTTGATCCCGAAAATGAGTTCAAAACATCAAAATTAGCTAGGGGTGCAATTTTCATGAAAAAATGGAGCACTTTTGAAAATTAGGTCAAAAGCTATATAAAGGCCAGAAAGGTTATTTTCATTTCATTATTCACCTTTGACTTTGAAAACCTTGTGGAGCCCTCTGAGCAAGAAAATGGCGGAGATGAAGGTACCTATCAGTTCACATCGATTCGAGCATAGCTGGAGACACCAGAGGCCTCGATAGTATGGACATCCGGTAGGTGGACCTCTGTACCTCTCTGGAAAGTCAATTTTTCCATGTTTAGAGCATTTTTAGCATCTTTTCGTACATTTTTAAATTTTGAATTTTTGAATGCATGGAAACTCATATGACTCCCTTCCGAGACTCGTATGGCTTTTCAACCCTAGGTAGATTGTCATTTCAATAACCCCCAAGACTCGTATGAGAGGGACCCAAGAGTCGTACGACATTTTGTCGGGTCCCTCATAACTCATACGATGAGGTATAAAGTGTTGTGTCACTATGCTTTGTTGTATGGTATGATGTAGAAACTCGTACAAGTTTTCATGCCAGTCTGAAGTGCCGTATGAAAAATAGTGAGCCCAAAACTCGTTGCTAGGTCAAATTTTTGAATATTTTGATCTTTTAGCCTGATTGCTGAGCTTTTGACCTACCTTCTGAAATAGTAAATTGTTTAATTCTTGTACTTGTAACCTATCTTGGAACTAAATTACTGATAGGGCTCCCTGTTGTTGTGTTGTGTAGGTCATATATCCATATGTTCATGTACGCATCTCACATCTAGCCACTCAGAGACTGTGTATCACTGCCTGACCCTATGAGGGTTCACCTTGCTTCCTGCGGCTTCAAGTATCTTATTCATTTACCCGAGATTAGGGTAAATCATAGACTTTTGACTACTTTGATTGAGAGATTCAATTCAGAGACTCAAACATTCCACCTATCAACTGGGGAGATTACTATAACCCTAGAGGATGTGTACCATATACTGTGCATTCCTTTCCATGCAGGTCAGCGTCCAGAGTATGTGATTTTGGGGAACTTGAGTCTATTATCTTTCAAACGTCTCTTTGGAGATGATACGCAAATGACAGCCTTTATTTCCTGGGAGACCTTAGTACATCATTATGGACAGACGCACCGGCTGGAGTGTATTATTGTCAGGATGATAGGAGGGATTATCATGTTTGACCATCAGTAGAATGGTCTATTGATGGGCTGGGCCCTGATGGTGGCACATCTGATGGTGACTCCTGAGTTGGCCTAGGGTCAGTGTTTATTGGCCCACATGTTCTCTGAAATGCACTAGCTAGTGTATCAGGAGAGCAAGTTTTTTGTTGCTAGAGCTTTAGTTTTACAGATCTGGGCATGGTAGCATATCCCAGTTTTAAGACCAGTGTGCCAGGCACAGCATCAGCCTCAAGAGCCTGTCATATATATATGCTGGATATGTCACACAAGTTTGAATGGGCCATACTGAATATTGGAGGTGATGCCTTGATGATATGACTTTTGTTTGATGGAGGCCATATGTAGATATTAAGCCCTGGCCTACCGCACAAGAGCAGTTCAGTTACTTCTTTTAGAGTCGTGTGTTGATCGGGAGGTCATCCTCCATATTAGAGAGATTCATTATCACTAGGGTGTGGCAATAGTATGGACAAGTGCAGGATGCACCTGAGGACTATGTCACTTATGCTTGGATAGCTCATGAGCTTGGACTTGGATGAACCATGAGGCTTTCTTATGCTTTGTGTTCACAGGAGTACAGTGCTATTGCTGGCAGGGACTGGGAGTATCGACCACAAGTTGTTGATGCTAGAGTGACAAATGGTTTCATATCTTGGCTTGTAGACCATCCTATTCACATATTCTTCAATCCTACAGAGTTGATACCTTCCATGGAGGAGGCTATGGATGTTACTGGTGCTCCGGTGTGACAAGGTTTGAGACCACAAGCTCAGATTGTACACCCTACACCTCTGAGACTGAGAGAGAAGGCTCCTCCACAGAGACCAACAGGATAGATTAGGCCCTCTCGTCCCACTAGTTCGACAATAGATAGGACTACAGGTGGATAGAGATAGAGTAGGGAAGAGGGTGGTACTTTGGGTAGTGTTGGTACCACTTAGGAGGTACTTGCAACAAAGCAGTGTGTAGGTGGTGCTAATAAAGATCCATTACAGGGTGACACCACTTTTGATTTAGGTGCTGAGGTCAGATGTCGTAAGGTACAGAGAGCAGAGATCACCAAGCAGGAAACCCCCGATACTAAGATGCCAGCAGCTGATGTTGATCCTAGTGTTCCCCTTACTCCACAGGAGACTATCAAGTGGCTCAGATTATAGGTCAGGGACCTGAAGGTTCGTAGTGCTTGGTGGGAGGAGAGATACTTAGAGGCAGACAAATAGTGGACTGAGCTTCATGCAGAGGTGCGTAGATTACAGGCAGAGGTGACTCATCAGACCTCATAGGAAGCCTATTACGTGTCGACATATTATACTATTGTCCCTGCACAGAGAGTTCCTTCCTACTCCTAGTATATGTTGGCATCAGAGGGAGCCAGGGCACCTAGAGCTAAGGTAGTACTAGATGCACCACCTCCACCTCCACCAGATGTAGAGGATCAAGCTAACAGCTGATCTGTGTTGACATGTTCTGATATACTTTTCTTTGCTCATTTTGATCATTGATATACTATTCTAATTCTGATAGCTCAGCTAAGCTCATTCTTTTGTATATTGTGCCAGTAGTGCACCCCTGACTAGTTTCGATTTATGATATATATGAGATCGATATTTTGGTTGTGACTTCATTTGTACTTGTCATGTTTTGATTTATGATGATATCATGTGATGCTTATGCTATGAGTAATGTAGAATGTATGTATGGATCAGTGCAATGATTTCTTTCACATGTATGGATGTTATGCACATGTAATTGATTATGTAAGGATGTGTGTATGATTTTGATGATGCACATGTATGCAATGAATGTAATAAATGGAATGATTATGATATGAAATGTAAATGCAATGATACACATGATATGTTTTGTAGGTTTTGATGAAGACAAGTACTCAATCTTATGTCAAAAAGGATGTTTAACCCAGGATAGTAACTGTTTGCGGTTCTGTGAAGAGACCTTCATGTTAAATTTCAGCTCTTGTTAGATTTGAATAGGTGATTGAAGAATCGTTTAAGTTTTGAAGTTTATCCAAACATTGTGAGATCATGCAAACATGCAAAATGTAAAGAAACAAGCAAAATGATATGCAACCTAAGACCTAGGACCTAGTCACTAATCATGTGTTAGTCATTCTCATCATTGAATGTTTTTAGGTAACCGAATAAATCAATACAATGCCCACTATTTATGAAACCATAGACATATGAATATCAATTTTTAATGCTCAAGAATCAATACAATACCCACTAGTCAAAACAACCATGGACATATGAATATCGATTTTGTTTTTGGAATGTCGGATAAGATATAAGCACCGAGGCACAAATGCTAGGATGACCTGAATATCATGTCCATTTTGATATTGCAATTTTTATAAGCATCAAAACATAAACGTCATGATGACTAGAATATGCCTTGCGTTCAAACACATCAAACAGTCAAGAGATCATTCTAAATCCAGTGTGAATTACCCGTAGTGACCCTTTATCGTTCACATCCTTAGGTAAGATCATGTTTCACAGTAGGAGAAATAACTCACTCAAAAAGACAATAGTTAGATCAAACTTCCTTGAATTTTTTGGGTATCAATGGTTGAGGTACGCATGGCCATCCAATTTGAGATAGAGGCTCTTACAGTCAAACACCATATCAATCAAGAATTTCCAAAGTTGTTAGATTTTCACATACAAGTAGAAGACAAAGAAAAGATTATGCCCCAAGTCATCACTCCCTAAATCCTGTAAAGGACATCATCGAAGAGCTCGAAGGGACACAATATGCAAAAAATCTCAATGCGAATCAGTAAGCATACAAGGAGATAAAAGCATGTAAAAATCATAGATTGTTTTTCAATTTGTGTTGATGTTTGATTGCATTGTTGTAGATGCAAAATCCTTTCTGGAGAGGAGACTGACTGATTGACTCGGATAAAGCTTCAAAGGACTCTGACTAGATATGACACGTCTAAGATGTACTGGGGACTATAGGATATGACTGTGATTTCCCCCATGTTTGAACATTGATAGGATACATACGCTTGAGCTGATTGACGTACAAACTGACTTATTGAAAATAGGAATGCGGAAACAAACTAGGAAATATGTACAAACTAAAGTAAGAATAAAATCTGGGAAAGACCAAGATTGCACTAATAGATGGAGCATTTTGAAACAAGTGGCACCTGTTTGTCAGGTTTTCACCATCTTGGTAGAGATTCTATTTTTGCTACCAAGGCGCCTGTTTTTGCAGGTTTTCACCAAGGCACTTTTCTTTCTCTCATTTTTTTTTGCTTTTTTCATTTTTTAATTTTTTTGATATTTTTGGTATTTTTTGATATTTTTTACTTTTTTTGTGAATCATCAAGGTGCCTATTGCTAGGTTTTCACCAAAGATGTTCATTTTTTCAAGACTTTTTCACATTTTAAAAATTTTTTAGGACATTTTACCAAACATTGAATGCCTTAGGGGTAGAATTTCTTCAAATGGAGAACGTTGATTGGTTCTCAAAGATGTTCTCCTTCAATCGTTGAGAGTTGATAGGCACCAAAGCCAAAAGTAGTAGTGATTACAAAGGGACCCAGCTAGTTGGGTTCAAACTTCCCCTTGCATTCTCAATGGGATTGATTTTTAGTATTCTCTCTCAAGACTAGATCGCCAACCTGAAATTCTTTGTGTCTGACTTTCTTGTTGTAGCCTCTAGACATTCTTTTCTTATATACTTTGAGATGATCATACACTGCTTGTCTACACTCATCTAGTAGTTCAAGTTCTTGCAACCTAGACACTCTGTAGTCATCATCAGTTACTAGACTATGCATTCTGATTCTTAGTGATGGGATTTCAACCTCAATAGGCAGTACTGCTTCAAACCCATAAACTAAAGCGAAAGGTGTAGCCCTTGTGGGTGTTCTGATACTTGTTATGTAGGCCCAAAGAGTTGGATTGATCATGAGATGTCAATCTCTTCCTATTTTATTAACCGTATGGTGCAAGATTTTCAATAGATTCCTATTTGAAGCCTCTGCTTGTCCATTCCCTTGAGGATAGTAAATAGATGACCAATGTTGTGTAATCTTGAATTTGGCACATAGATCATCTAAGTCTTTGTTCTTGAATTTTCCACCATTATCTGTGACTATGGAATGAGGGATCCCATATCTGCATATGATATAGTTCAAGATGAACATAGATATTTGTTTCCCAGTTGCTTGTGTTAAGGGAACTACTTCTACCCATTTTGTAAAATAATTTGCAGCTATGATTATATGGGTATGTCCATTAGAAGAATGAGGATGTATGGATCCTAGAAGATCAAATGCCCATTGGTGAAAAGGCCACTGTGTAGTAATGAGAATTAGATCTTTCCCTGGAGCATGAATTAAGTTACCATGTACTTGGCACTTTTGACAGTTCTTAGCAAACTTGATTGCATCTTTCTCCATTTCAGGCCAATAGTACCCAGCCCTAATAAGCTTTCAAGCTAGTGTTAAACCATTTGAGTGTGACCCACATATACCCTCATGGACTTCCTTGAGTGCATGTTGAGACTCTTCCCATTCTAAACATCTAAGAAGCATACCATCCAGACCTCGTTTGTATAGATCGTTACCAATGATGACATATCGAGAGGCATTACATATTAGGTATCTTTTCTCATGGAGATTGAAGGTATTCAGAATGATTTGGTCTTGGAGATAGGAGAAAAGGTTTTTGTATCAAGATGAATCATGACCGACAACAATGCAAATCATGTGGGTTTTGGGGGAATCATATGCAAGATAAGATAGTGCTTCCACCAGGAACTCGCAGTGTAGCTCATGTTCAGGCTACTGTAATAGAGTAGATAGCATTGCCATTGCATCGACAGCCTTATTCTCTGTTGTAGGTATTTGCTCAAATGTGATGGATATGAAATATTTCTTTGGATCATCTACCATTCTTTTGTATGGAATGAGCTTTTCATCTTTAGTTTGGTACACATCATTGACTTGATGGATAACAAGTTGGGAGTCTCCATGAATGTATATCTCTGTCACTCTCCACTCAATTGCTATTTTCATGCCATTAAGAAGGGATTAATATTCGGCAATGTTATTTGTACAAGGAAACTTGAGTCTAAATGCTTTGGGTATTGAGTATCCTTGAGGAGTAATAAACAATATGCCTGCTCTGGATCTATTCTGTGTAAAGGAGCCACCAAAGAATAACTGCCATTCTCTATAAGAAAGATTCATGATAGAGGAATCTAGGAATTCCATGTGCATTGGTGTATCATCAAACATAGGTGCATCCACCAATTGATCAGTAATAACTTGGCCTTTAATAACTTTTCTTTCAACATATTCAATGTCAAATTCACTTAAGAGCATAACCCATTTGGCTAATCTACCCGTGAGAGTAGCTTTTCTTAGTAGCTACTTGAGTGGATCAATCTTAGCTACCAAATGAGTGGTATGAGATACCATATAATGTCTTAGTTTTTGGGATGCAAAGATCATAGCTAGACAAGCTTTCTCAATCATTGAATAGTTCTTTTCATATGCAACCAAAGTTTTACTAATATAATATATAGCTCTTTACTTTTTATTCTCATCATGTTGCGCTAGCAATGCCCCCAGTGATGTATCTGTTGCGGAGACATATAGGATCAACGACTTCCCTTGAATAGGAGGCATCAAGATAGGAGGATTTGATAGATATTTCTTGATATGGTTAAAGTCGCTCTCACATTCTTCATTCCATGCAAATGTCACACCTTTATGTAAAGTTTTCATAAAAGGATGTGATATGTCTGCAAGCTGTGATATGAAGCGTCTGATAGATTGAACTCTCCCTTGTAATGTTCTCATTTGACTAATATTCTTCGAGGGTTGCATCTCTTTTATAGCCTTTACTTTAGCTGGATCAATTTCAATTCCTTTCTTTGAAACTATGTATCCTAAGAGCTTTCCAAAAGTGACACCAAAAGCACACTTCTTAGGATTGAGTCTGAGACTAAATTTTTCCATTCTGTCTAGTATCTTGCTCAAGTCATTTAGATGTTCAGCTCTAATCATAGATTTTGCTAAGGTATCATCAACATAATCCTCCATAGTGTGATGCATCATCTCATGAAAAATAGACGTCATAACTCTCTGATATGTAGCACCAGCATTCTTCAAACCAAATGGCATGACATTCCAACAGAAGGTACCCCATGCACATGTGAAACCAGTTTTCTCTTGATCCTCTAGAGCAATTTTTATTTGATTGTAGCCTGAGAAGCCATCCATTAAAGAATACATCTCATAGCCCGCAGTCATATCCACTATCATATCAATATTTGGTAATGGAAAATCATCCTTAGGGCATGCTCTGTTTAGATATCTAAAATTTGTGCACACTCTTATAGATTTGTCTAGTTTTGATACTGGAACAATATTAGAGATCCATTCAGCATAGTCAATAACTTGAATAAATCCGGCTTTTAGGAGCTTCTCTAATTTAGATTTTACCAAGAGTGCAACATGTGGATGCATTTTTTGCAACTTTTGCTTGACAAGTTTTACTCCAGGAGCAATAGATAGATGGTGCATTATAAGATTAGGATCCAACCCTGACATGTCTGAATATTTCCATGCTAAGTTGATCTTTTTCTCTGTTAAAAATGTTGTAAATTTGTTCTTTTCTTGTTCTGATAAGGATTGTGCTACATGGACCAACTGTGGTTCCTCTTTTGTTCCCAAGTTGATGAATTGAGTGGGCTCAATTAGAACTGGAGATTTGTCCTATAAATGACTTGGAAGGACATCAAATATATCATCCTTAGGCACCTCGGAGAGGTTTTCACCTTTGGATATGTCTTTTATTTTTACTTTTGTAGGTTATGAGACTGCCACAAAGTGGTTTTCACCCTCAGAACTCTTTTTCTTTTTCTTTTTATTCTTATTCTTTTGACTAAGATACTTGATGTCCGACTCTGTCATGCTAACACTTGGTTCACTAATGGAAGTCCTCATAGGCTCAACTGCATTTAGGTAGCAAGCAAGGGCATAGTCATTCTAGAAGGTATAAATACCATAGCTCAGATTGGTGGAGGTTTGGTTAAGAAGGTCTAGATATTGGATAGTTAAAGAGGGGGAAAGATTGGGAGATAGTGTTCATGGATATGGATCTGTCATCATTGGTCCTAACCCGACGCTCAAGTTCAAAGGTGATATTACAACTTAAGACATTCAATTCATGAATAGGCTCAATGTCATTGTGGGAGTCCAATTCAGCCATCGATGGATCAGACTCGTTAAGTTCATTATTTCGCTCTAGACTTACGTTGGGTGTAGGCGCATATTGGTGAATAACATCAATATGTTTCTCTGTGATAAGCTCCTCTTCCTCTGGAATGGTTCCCCATTCATAGTCATTTGATTCTTCATCTATACCTCTAGTAAATTTAAGAACATGAGTAAAGTCAGGACGGATACCCTAGGAAGGGTTACCCTCAGATTTTGATTTGAATTCATACTCATGGGAATCTATTTCAGAATCACTGGAACACTCCAAGTGCTTAGCTATAGTGATAGGCTTTTCTTCCCTTTTATCTATTTGATTACCTTCGATATTAGCTAGTTCTTGTGTGGCAACTATCTCTTGTTCTATAGTAGGTTCTTGTGTTTCTACTACATTGATTCTCTTTATGGGATCATCTTCAACATCAAGGAGATCTTTTATCTCTTTTGGCAAATGCTCATAAGAAATGAGCTCCTCAGTATTGTCAAATTCATCACTATCAGATTGTTCTATTTCTCCTTTCTTAAGAAGAGCTTCTCTTGGTTTGATTTTCTCTATGACATGTGGGGAGTTCTTGCTAAGATAGAAGGGCTTCTTCTTATACCCTAGACCTATTGTATTCTTGTTTGCTCAACCATGATGGTCAAGAGGTGATAGAAGACCCTTACCTTGTAGTCCTAGAGGTCCTTTTCCTGTATATCCCATCTTTGTAATCAATTTGTCCCCTAGACCATATGACTTAGAAGGAACGTTTGATGTTTTAGAATCACATGATTGATCAATTTGAGATTTAGGTTCTTCTTTGTAGAGCCATGCAAGCACAACTTCATCCTCTGCAAACTCTTGTTTAGGTACTTGTTCTACAACAAATTTTCCTTTATATGCCTCCAGAGGTCCTTTAGATTATGGTTTGGACTGTTTGAGAGTTTTCCCATAAGACTTAGGCGAAATAGGGAGAGACATCAAAGATAAGACTGGCTCTATAATATATTCTCCCATACCTTTTTCTTTGATTGTGATCTCTTTAGCAATGTCTTCAATTTTGGATGTTGAAGCGATGTCTAGCTATTTAGTAGAAGACTCTTTGTTATTAGGAACAAGTTTATCAGCACTTTCCTTCAATGCATTGCAAATTGTAGACACGTTAGCTGGGATGGTTACCTCTACCCCTTCATAAGAAAATTTCAAACACTGATGGTATGTAGAAGGAATAGCTTTCATTTCATGTATCTAGGGTCACCCTAAAAGGATGTTGTAAGCCAAAGGTATATCAAGAACTTGACATGTAGTATCTCTGATGACAGGACCTGTTCTGATAGGCAAGACAATTGTTCCTTTGGAGGATCTTTCTTCTTCATCATATGCCTTGATAGTTATTTTCTTTCTAGGATCCATAGCCATTTCTGAAAATCCCATTTGTGTGATCAAGCTGTAAGAACAAATATTCAAACCAGCGCCCCCATCTATCAACACACGTTTGACATGATGATTTTGGATTAAGACTTCTATGTGCAAGGGCTGGTTATGTAGATGACTCAATGAGTTATCATCTTCCTCTAAAAAGGAGATATATTGTGGAGACGTAAGATGACAAACCATAGTCTGGAACCTGTCTAAATCAAGGTTATCAAGAACATTGGATCCGAGCAAAGCTTTGTCTAGAATGGCTCTATGAGCTAGAGATATCCGAAGCAACTCAAACATGGAGATTTTTGCATTAGTATGCTGGAGTTGTTGAACAATATTGTATGATGTAGGGCTTGTGTCTTTAGGATTTGAAGATTTAGATGTAGCCTTATGTTTAGAAGCGGAAGACAAATTGAAAGGCACCTTAGGAACATTGGATGAATCTAGGATTGGTCCTTGCAGATGCACCTAAGCTTGTGATTGAGTAACTACATTAGCTGATTGATTTTCTCTATCTCTTCTTACAATTGTAATGACATTGCAATGCTCAGATAGGCTTGGTTCAACCATATTGATAACAACATTGTTTCCAGAATAGGCATAATTGATCGTAGCACCCACATTAGGCTAAGAAGATGAATCTCCTTGACTATGTTTCAGAAATGGCTCTGTGAATAATGTATGATCATTATTGCTCTTATGATTATCAATCATGATTTCTCCACTATCAATCTTGTCTTGAATGGTATGCTTCAAGCGCAAGCAGTTACTAGTTTTGTGACCCTTACTACAATGAAAATCATAGAATTTGTTCTCCTTCCACCATTTGGGTTTAGGTTCAAGATCAGATTGTCGGATCTCAAGAAAAGAGATGACGTTATTAGCCAATAGAGTTTTCATAGCTGATTCCAAAGATTCCCTAAGAGGAGTGAACTTTCATTTATTATCAGCGGACCAAAGTTTGTATTCTTTCGGCCTTTGAGATTATTCAGGCTCCTTTTGTTCTGAAGCTTTGATGGCTTGGGTACCAACAATTAGATTGAAATCAAGTGCCTTGGATGGGGCACAAATATTATCAACAATGTCATCTGTGATGACGCCTTTGTTCTTGTTCCAATTTTTGTTCTTGTCTTTAGAATTAGATTCATACTTGCCCTTTTGAAGTGTGATGTCTCCTTTTTTCACAAGTACTTTTTCAATTTTGATCGCATTGTCTACCATCTTATCAAAAGATGTATGATTTTGCATTTGTAAAGGGTAGTTGATTTCTGGGACAATATTATTGATGAAGATTTCCAGTTTCTCAGTTTCTGGAATAGGTCTAGCATATAGAGAGAATTTCTTTCTCCATCTTTTGAGAAATGTCAAGAATGGTTCTCCTGGATATTGTTTGAGATTGCAGATGTCGATCATGGTGACTAGATGCTGGATGTTGTAGGAGTATTGTTGATAGAACAATTTGATTAACTCCTCAAAGGTTTTGATTGTAGGAGGCATTCTAGAGAAATAATGAATGGCTGCTCCTCCCAGAGATTGAGGAAAGAGATGCATCAAATAGGTTGGTTCATGCATGAAATCCATAGATTGGGTACATAATTCTCTGACATGATCTTGAGGGTCAGATTTTCCATCATACTTATCATATTTCAGCATTTCCAATCTCTTAGGGAATGGTGGCATGTACAAGTCTTTATCAAATGGAAAAGGGCATAGGGCTTCCATGGAGAACTCCTTAGGTTCCTTTTCTTTTTCAAGTTTGTTAAGTTTGACTTGCATCACGTGCATTTGCCTCATCATAGCTATGATAGGGGTTTCTTCCTCATACGTAATGATATATTCAACATTAAATTTGGGAGGAAGCTTAGCTCCTTAATGAGCTAACTGTAAAAAGTATGCTTCTTTACCTTCCTTCAAGAAATGTCTCATCATTTTCTTGAATTCATCATCATTTTGATATCAAGCAATTTCAGAAGGTGTGGGTTCTTGATCCTCACCATGTTGTGATTGATGCCCTTGGGATCCTCCTCCTTGAGACATGGTGGGAGTTTTAGGACTCCCTAGAATAGATTGAGGTGGAGTTTGTTGATGACCTCTGTGAGTTGATGGAGGGGGTATGTAACCAATTTTCAATCAAAAATTGCCAAGACCGTCGTCTTCTTAAAGACCAGAATTGTAGAGTTGCTCAAGAGTTGGACCCTGGTGAGTAGTCAAAGGTAAGGTATGAGATGCTTCTGTAGGTTTCTTGTGCAAGGAAGCTCGAGTTTCCACCATTAACCTTGGGTGAAGCAAAAGAATAAGATGAAGACAACTGAAGAATGAATTGATTCAAGAAGATTGAATGACCCAACCTTGTCAAGATTGAAGTGATTTGAAGATTAGATTGGACTTAGATGAAGGATATTGTGCCCTGGATGTTTGGGTAGACGCCCAAAAGATAGCGGACACGAGCTCGCAACACTTAGTCATTTTGAAGATTGGTTGAAGATTGATAATTATGACAAGGTTTTGACACAAGATGAAAAAGACTCAAATTGATAAAATAGAAGGCTAAATCAGATTCAAGAGGCCACTTTGGGAAAATGATTGGATTCTTTCTAGTTTCTGCTATGTTCCTAACACAGTGATTTGTTCGACAGATTCTAGAAATAGGCTATAAAAGCTGGGTCTCTGACAATTTTGACCACTTTCTGGCAAATTTTCAAAATTTCTCAAACGACTCTCTACAGACTCGTACAACACGAGGTGTCTGATCATACGATAGTTGACAAACTCATACAATAATTGTAAAACTCACATGACAGTTGATAGCAGGATTTTACTTTATTGAATTGACTGGCAGCAAGACTCGTACGACACTATACCTAATATCGTATGACAATTGGGTGGTTCTGAAATGACAGTTGGATAAACTCATACGACTTTCTGACTCTGTGGGATGACTTTTGACTCCAGAAAGGTATTTTACTTCAGATTTTGCCAACTTTAAGTTTTCAGTTTCAAATTGTTCACAAAATTATTTGTCTAGATTTGAAGATTGTACCAGATCGATTCGTTCTTAGTAACCAGATAGATAAATAGGAACACAAAATAGCAAGTGATTTCAAGCACATCTAAAAATAATGAACAGGGGACAAAGCAACCTTGCGCATGAACAACCAAGTGACTGAATGTGCTAATCCCTAGGAGTGCTAACTGTGTATGTTCCAAAAAGTTTTACAATAATGCACATATTCCTAGAAAATGAAAAATTTGGCCTCACTAGGGTTTGTAATAATGGTCTGACTCTGCAACTGTTGTGATCTCAAGAGGGTGAACTCCAATCCAGGCGCACCGAGGTTTTGACATAGTCTGAGAATTTAATACATCAGGAGCTGCTAGGGAGATCTGACAGCCCAACAAGATATCACACCCATGAAGATTTCCTCCACAAGGACATTTATATAGTGGTTGTCACTACCAAGGTGAAAATGGCTATTATTGCTTAAGTTTCCATCCACGTGGTTGACCAAATTAAGGGAATGTCCACTACGGTTAACCCTCTCTAAAGGTGACTCACAAAAGATACCACATGGAGACTGGTTCCAAATTCAAGGATCTGAGTTTCTGATACTACCCAAAAAGGGAGTAGAGCATAGTCCTATAGCCTTTTCACTTTTAACCAAAACAAAGCAAACAGATTAATCCAACATGCTAAGACTAAGATTATCTCACAAAGATCTATGATGTCAACTGCTTATGATCTATCAACCTCTTCGGAGAGAGAATATATCAATCAAAAGTTGAAGATGCACAGATCTAGTAGAATG
Source organism: Chamaecyparis obtusa (assembly GCA_027943335.1). Taxonomy (NCBI): domain Eukaryota; kingdom Viridiplantae; phylum Streptophyta; class Pinopsida; order Cupressales; family Cupressaceae; genus Chamaecyparis; species Chamaecyparis obtusa. Next base: position 645,208 of record BSBK01003959.1, read on the forward strand.
TGAGACGCTCTCAGTATCCTTTCTACCTACAAGGGTTCTCTCATTGAGAAGAGTTTCATTGGAAACTCACTCTCTCAAGAACCACAAATAGTGTTCATAAGGCCTATTTACTATGTGTAACATATATGCGAAAAGAAAATCTACGTTCATTTTTATAGCCCAAAATGAAGTTTGTGATATAAAAGCAATAAAATGTCACACAAGCCTGACACGTTAGAGTTCATTTTTAAATCCAAATTGAAGTGTTATCAGCTAAGAAGATTACCTAAATTTCTCACAACATGCTTAGTATATTTTTACCTATTTTTATCTATTCTCACGCTTTTCCCAATCAAAATTGGTAGAAACCAATCAGAAATAGAAAATTTCAATTGTTAGGGTTAGCTGTCAGTCCAAATCTAAAAGTCAAATTTGGAAAACTGCCTAAAAAAGTGAAACGACAATTGAAACCTGGCACTAAAACTCGTAGGATAGTGGGTTACCTCCCAAATGATAATCTGGAAACTCATACGACAGTGGGCATCAGATCATATGACAATAGAGCTTCCAAATGACAATTTGCTTCTGCTGGTATGAGCCTTGATCAAATCAACTATTGTACGATAGTGGGGTACTTCCTGGTATGAGTTTTTGACAAAACTCGTACAAAAATTATACAGACAAAATAAAAATCATAGTTTTGCACAGAAAATGACAAGAAAATGATAGAAGTTGATATAATTGAAATGGAAACCTGTTTCAGGACCCCACGGTGGGCACCAGAACTGTGTGTGAATTTTGTACCTAGCTGTAGACACAACACCTCAGTAAAACATTAGAGGTTAGTAAAAATCAAAATTGTGCAAGTAATTGAAAACTAAACTAACCAAGCGATTTACTGCCTTCTAATAGGTGCGAGTATGATATTCTCAGATTAGACCGAGACCAGTGACATTGACGACACCTAAACGAAGGATTTGAATGCAAAATATGGATATGGAATGAATGCAAATTAATCTATGTTTTTGTATTTTCTATGCAATTATGATGAAAAACTAGATATGAAACTAATCTAAATGAAACTGATATGCTATGAATTGATCTAACAATGATATGCTAAATGATATGAATGCTCAAAACAGTAAAAAAATCTCACAACAGCTTTGATTCGCAAAAATGGATTCTTCGATCACCAATTCGGCAGCGTGAGGATGCAATTTCGTGGATCCTTTTTGAGGAGCTAAAGCCTTGATTTTATAGAAATCCAGGGCTTTGGAGGTGTATGAGAAAAGCCATAAATCACTCTTGATGAACTCAGGTTGATTTTTGAGTCAATAAGAAATCAGAGATAATTAACTCACATAATCATGTAAATCATGCAAAAATAGCTTTTTAACTCAAATCAGAATTTTTAGATCATCTTTGAACTCAAAATAGATGTTGAGTTTCCAAAAGTTAACAACTTGCATTGATTTTTTTATTTAAAGTTTAACTGCTCTTTGAATGTGCACAATTAATTATGAATGAAATAAATAAATAAAGTGATTTATCCTCAACTTTAACTGATTTTTTAAATTAAAACAACTGATTTATGGGTTAATCAATTATTAAATCAAACTTTTATTCGAAAACTATGTCATTAAATTTGACAACTGACTTTAATTAATTAAATAAGAATTTAATCAATTAGTCATAAGATTTTTTGATTTATTGTCAGAATTAAATAATACAATTTAGGAATAGATGTAATTAAATTCAATTAAATAATTAAGTGGTAGAATTAAATCTAATTAATTAGATATTCAAAATATTCAATTAATCAAACTTTAGGATAAATGGGATTTATCGCCAAATAATAATTAAATTAAAGATAATTATGATAAATTAGGAATATTACTAGGAATATTCCCTAATGCAGAATTTGAGATAAAATCAATTAGGATTCGATAATGTGCAGATGTGCCTTAGGTTAGGACTTCGATGTCTATTTTGTTCAATTTGAAGATGTAGGAGGTTAATGAACCTATAGCCCATTTTTGGGGTATTACAGTCCTTACTAGTGTTAAGCTAGGGTTCCTGAACCATTAGGAAGGTTGTTAGGACTTGAAGATGGCGCCAGAGATGTGAGATCATTCTCATGACAGAGTAATCCCATCTGCCCCTAAATTAGCTAATTCATCTGCTCTCTTATTACCTTCTCTATAAATGTGATTAATCGAGATTTCTTGAAAGGATTCACATAGAGTTAATGCTTGGGAGAGTAGGGAATTTAATCTCTAGTTTGGAGTGGCTCCTTTCCTGAGTGCATTAATGATAATTGTCGAAACCCCTTCTATTTCTAGATGTTGTAATCCCAAGGAGGCACTCTTTTGAAGGCCCTTAACTAAAGCATAAAATTTCGCCCAATTATTTGTTTCAATACCAATAGGAGCTTCTACAAATGCTATTTCTACTTCTTGATTATGAATGCATCACCCAATGCCCGCTTTCCCCAGGTTTCCTCTAGATGCTCCATCAAAGTTTAGCTTGTACCAGCCTTCCTTTAGAGGTCTCCATTTGCATTAGTCTCTCTTTGATGCCTTCTTTTGTGCACTCGAACCAATAAAGGGTGGAAGGGCCAAACCCTCCCATTTCCCTCGCATTTTTCCATCCCAATGACTCATGCTGAGATCTATTTTTTGGATTTTGGCAATACTGCAATTCATATTTTCAATGATTACCGCTTCGATTTTGTTGCATAGTTGTTTCCATTCTAGTTTTTCTTCTTTGAAAATTCTTCTATTACGTTCTTTCCAAATCTCCCATACTAAAATAGAGGGGGAGATAGTCCATAAGTTGGCAAATATACTCCTTTTTTTAAGGATCGGCCATGCTTGCAACATTGCTCTAAGGGATTGGGGAAAGGCTGAGGACCATCCCAAGTTCCCTTGCAACCGATTCCAACAAAGATTTGAAAAAGGGCAGTTTAAGAATAAATGGTCCACATCTTATTCACTATTTTCACAGAGTGGGCATCTACTAGGGCAAGAGGAACCAAGTTTCTTGAATCTATCCAGGGTTAAAATTATGTAATTCATTGTCAGCCATGTGAAAAAATTTGCTTTCAATGAACAGTCTTTGCCCCAGCAAAGGTGAATTGGTAAAGTGGTTTTGGGTCTTTTTTAGTTTTGGACAATGAGCTTACAGCCATCATTTGTGTTGTCTAACAAAAGATAGATTAATGAGCTTATAGCCATTTTTCCCCATTGAAAGAAATATAGTCTTGGTTTTGGGTCTTTTGTAGTTTTGGACAATGAGCTTATCCCATACTAATGTATCTTTCGAGTTGTTTAACAAAATCTTCCTGTTCTTTAGAGTATCCATGATTGTTGCCTCCTCGGAGGATGAAATCCCAAATTTTTCCAAGGATTTCTAGAGCCATTTTTCCCCATTGAAAGAAATATAGTCCTTGAGAAAGAAACCATTCTTTTCTTTCAATAGATTAATGAGGGAAGGGTTATTTAAATTCTTGGATATTACCTCATAGCCAACCCATGAGTCATCCGAGAATAGAACCTCCTCCCCCAAACCCAGGCACCAAGTTAATTTCTCCATAATAATATATCTGCATTTCATCATAAAATCCCATATTCTCAATCCTTTTGGAGGATTTGATTCCCTAAAAATGTTAATTGGGGAATTGTCTTTCAAATATTTGTGAATAAGTAGTTTTGCCCATTTAGGTTCCGGGTTTCTAAAGAGTCTCCACAGTAGTTTGGCTCCTAGGGCACTACCTTGGTCCCCTAAGTTTTTGAGTCCCACCCCTCCTTCCTCTTTTGGTTTACATATGTTATCCCATGATATTGAAGGGATTTTCTTATTTTCATTGCTCCCTTGCCAAAAAAATGTCCTTAAATGCTTGATGATTTTTGATCTTTTGTTTGACGGAAGGTGCATACAAGATAAATGGTAGGTTGGCATAGCTTCTAGGACTGACCTTACCATGGTTGTTCTTTCAGCAGAGGACAACCATCTTCCCTTCCACAAGCTCATTTTGTTTTTAATTTTATCAATAATAGGATCCCATATATTTGTATCTTTATTATCCTTAACTAAGGGAAGACCTAGGTATTTATGTAAGAAATGATTAGGAAGAGCAAAAAATGATCTTGTTTAATCTAATGAGCAAGGTGTGAGGAAATGCATACCATGAAATAAACCAAGTCAAGAAGCATTCACCATACAATATGAGACAATGTTTTGAAGGGGGAAAAGCGTAAAAAAACCCCCGTGATATTATTATGAATGGGCCAAAAAAGGCCTAAGAGAGAGAAAGAGAATGAGAGCAAAAATGCTCATACAATACTTTAAGAGAATGTAGAATGAGAAACTAAGTGTTGCAAGTGAATGGCTAAGAATGAGAAAAGAAGCATCTCTTATGTAGAGATGAGAAGAAAGGAGTTGAATGTAACTCCCATGTGCATGTGAGCCACATTCATAATGTGTGTGCCACTTGTGCTATTTCATCTTAAGGAGGAATCTAGGAATAAAAGAAATTACAAATAAATATTATGTCCTCACACATGGAAAAGAGGACAAGTGTACATGTAGGGATTCTATAGGAATCTCCTACTAACATAATAAAAAATAAAATACCTTGGTTTATAATAAATCACCAAGGAAAGATTAATTCTAACAATTTACAAGGAAGCTTACCTTGATTAAAATTGAGGATCCTACATATATCTTTTTCAGTTTCTATGTCAGTATTGAAGAAGAAGATGTCTGATTTGTCTGGATTAATTTCTTGTCCTGAAGCCTTTGAATATGTCTCCAGAATCCTCCTAAAGGATCTTGCCTCTTTTCTATTACTAGCTTCATATAAAAGAGTATCATCAACAAAATGTCGATGAGTAGTAGGATCCAAATTACTAGTAATGGAGATGCCCTCAATAGCCCCATTTTCCTTTTCTTTTGTGATTTCCCTACCTAGTGCTTCCACGATGATTATGAATAGAAATGGGGAGATAGGGTCTCCCTGCCTAAGCCCTCTAGATATGCCGAAAAAACCTTCCAGGGTTCCATTTACTAAAACTGATATCATGGGGGTGGAAATACATTTAAAAATTAAGTTGATCCAGCTTTTAGCAAAGCCAAAGGCTTCCATGGTTTTGCATAAAAATCTCCAATCGACTTTGTCATATGCCTTTTTTATGTCTAATTTGATAAGAATGTTTGGGTTCTTATTTTTAAGGATCGAGTGGATAGCTTCTTGAGCTATGATTACCCCATCAAACATGGATCTTCCTAGAACAAAATCAGTTTGTTCCTTGCTAATGATCAAAGGGAGGAGTTTTTGAAGTCTAAGGGCCAATGTTTTGGTAAGCAGTTTATATAAAGTATTACAAAGTGCAATTGGTCTAAAATCATTAAGGCTATTTGGTTTCTCTTTTTTGGGAATAAGAGCAATAAAGGTGTTATTTACTTCCTTAAGAATTTTTCTTGAGTTTCTGACCCCTTCTAAGGCTTCCGTGACTTCCTTTCCAATAAAGTGCCAACACTTCTGAAAGAAAATAGCCGAGAAGCCATCTAGTCCCGAAGATTTTTTTGGATTCATTTGCATTAAGGCATAATTAATCTCGTCCATGGTAAATTTTCTAGTTAAAATTTGGTTATGCTGTTTAGTTATGACTTTAGGGATATTTTTAAGAAATTCTGCTTGACATCCCAGATTCGAAGAGTCCCTATTATTTAGAATGTTATCAAAATAGTTTACTGATTCTTCAGCTATTCCTTTTGAATCCTCTATGGTTTTCCCTTTGTCATTAATAATATTAGAAATCTTATTAGTATTTCTTCTTTGTTTGGTACTATTATGAAAGAATTTAGTATTTCTATCACTAGCTTCCAACCAAGTTTCTCTTGATTTTTGTTTCCAGAAAATTTCTTCTCGAGCCAATATCTCTTCGTAATCCTTGAGAAAATTCTTCTCCCTATGGTATAGGTCATTATTCATACCATCCTTGATAACCTGAGAATTAACTTCTCCTAATTTTGTTTCTAGTTTTAGTTTCTTTTCAAAGATGTTACCAAACTTAGACGAGTTCCATTCTAGCAATTTTCTTTTAATCCACTTTAGTTTGTTTACTAATCTGTACATGTTGGAGCCTGTTATCTTAGGTTCTGACCACTAGGACTCAATTAGATTTAAGATTTTCGGATCCCTTAACCATACTTGTTTGAATTTAAAGGCACATTTTTTTGGCTTAGTTTGTGTTGTGATGTTAAGAAGTATCGGGTAGTGGTCTAATCCAGATAACGATAGGATGTTGGCTAAGAGTGAAACATCATAATTGATCAGGCTTCCTTTAAGGAAGAATCTATCTAATTTTTTTGCTATGTTGCAAAAACCTAGTCTTTTGTTGTTCCAGGTAAAGGAGTTGTCCTCTGTCAAAATTTCAAGGAGGGAGTTCCTATCTCTCCATTGGGTGAAGTCTCTGGTTGCTAATGGTAGGGTATTCACACTTCCTCTTTTCTCAAACATCTTTGTTATCACATTAAAGTCACCACCTAAAAAACAAAGTGTGTCCTTTGTTCGATTGAGATATGATTCTATCTCTTGCCAAACTGAAAGTTTTTCTTTATTTTGAATTGGACCATATACTTTTACTAAATTAAAGGTCAAATTGAGTCTAAATTTCTTGACCGTTCCACTCCTCCAGAATTGTCTTCTCTCTGTAATGTTTATTGATATATTTCAAGGATCCCAAATAATTTCCAAGCCACCCAACACACCCTTTGTTAGCAAGGCTTTAATTTCCCTTAGCCCTAATTTCTTTTTAAAATTCTCTAACTCTATGTTATCTAACTTTGTTTCTTGAATTAACATAATCTCTGGGTTGTGAATTTTGATGCAGCGTTTGATTAACCATTGCTTGTTAGGGGCGTTCATGCCCCTAACATTCCATGAAAAGACATGCATGGCTCTTTGGGAAGGCTCTTCCCCTTCCCTTCATTTAGAATAGATGTAATTTTGACCTGTCCTACAACTTCCCCAGCCAAGCCTCTTAATTCTACATTAGGCTTTCTTCCTCTTTTCCTTTCTTTTTTCGCACAATCCGGGGATTTCTTACTATCTTTAAGCTGGGCAATGCCTAGAGATTCTTGCTCTTGTGTTTCTTTATTCTTCAGATTTATTAACAGTTCTTCTACTGATCCTCCTAAGGTGTCAATATTCAAATTGATTCCCTCAACTAGGAGCTCCTTTTGGCGTTTTAATTCTTCTAGATCACAAATCTCATCCAAAAGTAGTTCCATTAATTCCTCTGTTAATGATTCCCCTATATAATTTGATATTGTGTTTACTTCTTGAATTTTTTCACTTTCCATTTTTTGAGTTTTCTAAATTATCCATCGGGACCTCTTTAGGGATGTCTCTTATTTCTGGAGTATAGTTAGCATTAATCTCTACCTTTCCTAGAGAGTTTCTAAGAGTAGGGCTTCTTGGGGGATTGAATTCCAATTTCTTTTCCTTCATTCCATAACTTTGTCGATCCTTTTCCACTATCATCCCAGGGCCCATATGTGAGGCTTCATTCCGCCCATCTGGATTGCAGAAGTCTAATTGCATGATTACTTCCTCCGTTGATGGTTGTGAAAAAACTACTTTATCATTCCTTGCTTCTTTTAAAATGAAATCATTTTTGTTGGGGGATTCTCTAATTGAGGTATTCTTAGAGTCATTTTCAAGGGCTGAAATTGATTTTAGAATGCTTGGGCTTTTTTGCCCTACCTTCAATGAAGATGGGACACTAGCTGAGAGTATTATCGTAAATCCACCCCCAATTTTGGTGAGGTGGATATCTACTCCTTCAGAAGGGATAGGGTTAGGTTGAAGGGATCTACTTTCTTTCAAAACATCTTTGTAATCTCTAATAATCTCCTTCAAAATAATAGGGATTATATTATGTGATTTAGACTGATCCTGAATCAAAACATGGGGGCATGATTTAATTGAAATGTCCATTTCTACTATGATGTTTGTTCTGATTGGGGATATTTTGTTTTCACTATTCTTAGATATTTCCCTAATTTATTGTCGATGTCTTTAATAATAGTTGTGTTCATGTTCTATAGGGAAATCTGAGAGCTTGACTACTCTTGCTACTTTGATATTCTGTAGATTGTTAGGGTTGAAAGAAGGGTACCAGTCTAGAACTGTAAAATCGTGCCCTAGGAATTTTGGACATCTATTGTCTAAATATTTTCCCTTAGTTTCAATGTTAGAGCATAAAACAAACAAAAATTCATCAAGTAAAAGCATTATACTTACCTGTGACCCTAGATTCTCCATTAGCCAATCCGCTATCTTAGATGCAGAAATGTCATACCCATTCCATCTCAAGAAGACACCTTGGAGATGCATGAGATCTTCATATTTTTTTATAAGATTGTCCTTAATATTAATTACTAAGGGTGAATGTGGATTATTCTGGGGGTGAGGGGGAGAATAAGGAGGGCTTCTAGGGTTATGAGTTGCCAATTGTCCTCTTGATGGTTTATCAAGTATATCTCTTTTGTACGGAGGAGTATAGTTTTTTTCAAGAGAAAGAATGTGATTGAGCTTCCAGTCCTTTTCTAGCCTTTGTGGAATCGCAGGATGTTCCTAAAAGTCTCTTAGGGCTTCGAATCTATTAGCTAAGTGAAGGGTTTTGGAAGAATTCATAGAAACTCAACGTTGTCTTCAATTTTTTGCCTTGTTACTTTGATCCAACTTCCAAATTCAGATGCTCCCTTCGAAGAAATCTGTTATCTTCCCTTTTTTTCAAGTAGAACATTTCTTCTAGAAGCCGAGTCAGAGATTTTGGCCCTGGGTAGGGTTTTAGAATGCGGATCCCTTCAAAAAAAACTTTTCTTTTGGAGAGAATTTTTTTCTATTGTGAAGCTGATAACATGATCACAGTTGCCGCTAAATGCCTACATATCTTATTTTCGTGAAAAATGTAATTTGCTTTTCCAAGGATTCAATGGAGTGGAAGACCAAATGTTTGCGTAAGGGCAGAGTCATCGCAACTTCACATAAAAAAATTGTTTATATGTACTATTAAAAATACTACATATTTAGATGCTACTAGTAACAAATAATTGGTGAAGGATGGGTTAGGGATGGGAAATGTATGAAGGATTAGTGGTGGTGAGATCATTGGGAGGCCTAAGATGGACAAGATTATGGTTCCTCAATCACAAGCTCTACAACGAGTACAAATAAAAGAGGGTGTTTGTGTAGATTCTTTTTGTGTAGTAAAAAAATTTTTAAATGATTGGTAAATTGGTAGGCAATCTGTAGAATACTAGCCATATTTTCATATAAAAATATTTCACCGTTGTGCACCCATATCTGTAATTTTTTCCCAATTCTTAAAATTTTCCTTTCTTTTAACTTTCCTTTCCTATTGTTGTATGCTACACCCAACAAGTTTTCGATGTAGTATTTTATCAAACTTTCACCTTGCCTTATCATTGTGGTACAACACCCTCAACAAATTGGCTATGGTATGTTAATATTTAACTTCTTTATCAACCTTTTTGGGCACCTTTTTCATCATGGTACGTGTGTCTACCTAGTCTCTTTCTCTTTTTCTTTTCTTGGAATTAACAATGAGGAAAGTGTAAAAAATAGTGTTAAATTTTATTGCATTTACATATGAAAAAGTGTTCTTCAAATTGAAAAGAAAGCTTTATTTTTTTTAATGTCAGGAGACCTAAATTTTTCTGTCATTTCGCAAAAAATAAGGTAGCTTTTATTTTCCTCTACTTTTACCATGTCTTTCTTTTTTTTCATGTTAATAAAGCACTATATTGCACTTCCTCACCATTTGTTTTTGCCTTATTTGGTCAAATTTGTTAATATCTTGAATTCTCAAGTGCTTAAATTGCCTACTAAGGGCTTTTGTTGTGATGGAGTTTGAATGTTGTGAAAGTTGAAAGGGAAAAATAAAAAAATAATTCTCTGTATTGCAGTTCACAACGTTTTCCCTCTGAATTCATCAATATTTTACTCAAATTTTCCATTCAAATGAAATTTTTTCCCTAGTACTCCTTACAAGATTTGTAGAAAATATTGGAGTTGATGAGTAAACAACCCACAACTCCCAAGAACACCTACACACAAACACCTGTCACAGAAAGAGAAAGAAGCAATAAGCTAGAGAGGCATGAACACATGGATCCATGAAAGAGGAGACATTCTTGATGTACAAAAACAAAAGTTGCAATTCAATAAAATGAATGTTTCTCAATTAAAAGGTTATGAAAACAAGAGGAGATCAATCCTTATAAAATAAGGTCAAAACCCTAAAAAGGTGAACAAACCTAGGTTGCATGATAATAATTAATAAAGTAATTAAATATTATATGCCTAAAGTTTAGCTTAAGTAGAAAGAGATAGTAAGTGACTTAGTAATTAAATCAATATGATTTAATTAATAAGTAAACACTTTATTACTCTAACACCCCCCTTAAGATAAACTTTGGGAGAAGCTAAAAATCTAGAAAGAAATACTGAAAGCAAATGGGTCCCAGCAACAAAAGGCTTGATCAAGTACCCAAGTACAAAAGAGAGTCTCTATAAAGTGGATTAATAGAGAAAACCACATGGAAAAAATTGTACTCCAAAAAGAGACAAAGACTAGTCTGAAGGACTAAAGAAGCCTCCAAAACTAGGAATGTTCCAAAAAAAAGGAACAATGATGAACATGTAGACATCACTGAAGAAAGAAGCTGCAAACTCTGTCAAGAAGTAATTGATGATCTAAAGATCCTCCACTGAAATATGACCAAGTAGAGAAGACTGTAATCTGCATGACTGCCCTCAAATGACACTACTCAAATCAGGAGGCAAACAAAGGCAAACAACTGAAGTTGAAGATACATAATACTGTAATCTATATGAGTGCCCTCAAATGACACTACTTGAATCAGGAGGCAAACAAAGGAAACACCTAAACTCAAAGATATAGATAGCATAAAAACACCAAAAGTTTGAAGAGTTGATCAAATCGAAGCTGGAAGAGTGCATCCAAAAAATAGGAAAGAAAGAGTGTCCATATGGTAAATGATCCATCTCACCAGAATGCATAGGTACCTAGCCACTACATTCACCTAGTACATAGAATCAAATACTAAATACATATCTCACACTATTAAACCAAGGAAGCAGTAGAACCAACAGTAGAAACCTCCCCATAATGTTGACAAGGGAGTAATGACAGGTACACTAAAAAGAATGACCAATCTGAACTGCATGATACCAGGGACATCAAAGGTTCAGAGAGAGTACAAACAAAAATAGAGATACCTGAGGCTAATGTCATTGGAGGAACGCTCACATGAAAAAAGTAGATGGTAAAAAAATGCAAACATCAAACCCCCTTGGCACTTTATAATGGAGTGCAAGTACATAGAGCATGAACATGTGTAAGATCCCAAACATGCAATAGAATGAAACTTTATCTTAGTGTGTGTGCATAAAAGAATGCTACAAAAGTGAAGTATACACTAGTCAAAGAAGAACGAAGGCTGCTAAACTAAAACAATAGCCAAAGATGAGCCATTCCACAAAAGGAAAAGATCCAAAGACCTAAAACATCCAAGATATCCACCAGATTTCAAAAAAAAAAAGAAACTAACTAAAATATCCCTGGAGAAGAATCTAGAAAAATGACTCACAACAATGGAAAGGTCTCAGAACAAGCTTTCCAACGATTTATCATTTTTTTCCAAAATTGAGTCCAAATGTGCAAGATAGAGCTCCCAGAGTGCAAAATTGAACATCTGGCTTTGACAGAAAAAACACCATCAAAAAAGAAAAATAAAAAATTCAAACCTCTAGATCTAGATAGATCTTGGAACTAGCTTTTCAGCGATATCTCATTTTCCCGATTTCAACATCGTATGCTCAAGTTATGAGCAAAAAACTACAGATATGTTGATGGGCCCAAAAAATGGTGTCTGGGGTGCTAACATGTGCTGACATCAGCACTTCACGTGGCTAAAATTGACGGTCGTATGGTTGTCATGGCCAAAATTTTCTTGGGGGATAAAAAAATTGGGCCCCTAGTCGCCATACAACCAGGGGCTGAGTCTGCATCCACTTGGGATGTGTGTCAAGGTCGTATGACCTTGGTATGCAAAAAAAAATTATCTCAGAATGCAACGGCATTTGAATTGGAAGTGTATGGATCTGTGGGTTCTTGGTCGTTGCGAGCTCAACAATGAGGTTCGTTTGAGCCAAAAATGCTCCAAAATACTAGTAACCACCTCGGGATTCATGTCGAGGTCGATTGCAAAAATTGTTTTGCCACATTTTCAACTTTGTCCAAATTGGACAAACTTTATATGGATCTAGGGGTTCTTGGATGTTCTAAACACAACTGTGAGGTGTGTTTGAGGCCAAGATGACTAGAAAGAGAGGTCCCCCCAGATCCAATAGAAAACCCTCTGAAATTGCAGATCTGACGAACACGGTCAAATCTCTCAAGAAGAGGACAAGGGAAAACAGATCTAAAGCTTTGATACCATATTGTTGTTGATGAGTAAATAACCCACAACTCCTAAGAACACCTGCACGAAAACACATGTCACAGAAAAAAGGAACAATGATGTGCAAAAACAAAAGTTGCAATTCAATAAAATGAATGTTTCTCAATTACAAAGTTATGAAAACAAGAGGAAATTGATCCTTATAAAAGGAGATCAAAACCCTAAAAGGGTGAACAAACTTAGATTGCATGATAATAATTAATTATTATATGCCTAAAGTTTAGCTTAAGTAGAAAGAGATAATAAGTGACTTTGTAATTAAATCAATATGATTTAATTGATAAGTAAACACTTTATTGCTCTAACAGAAAACCCATTTTATTTGCACGTGGTTAGGCGTAAAGCTCAATCGTTTGAAAAAATTAGAAATATTTGAAGGTTCTTACTATACAACAGTCAATGGCCACAAAGCCTCTAACCCACTCGCCCATATATAAAAGAAGTGGCATTTGGACTATAATCTACTCTCTAATAGGGAGAAATTGTGGGCTTTTGTGTGTGAAGCACATTTTCCTCATAATTAATTATTATCCTTGTTGGTGTTAGTTCTAATTTATGGATGTGTATTTTGTAATTGTTTTATAGGCTAAAGTGCTTGTTGCAATTGATTATTGGGTTGTTAAGAGTTTTCTCTTAAACCTTATCAAGGACTCTTGCTATCACAAATTGTATATTGTCATCATAGTGGTACAAAGGAGTTCAAATTATAGACAATCAAAATTTTCAACATCCTTATAAGATTGTTTTTGTTCCTTGAAATTTTCAATACCCATAAGAAAATTTCATTGATTTAGTGTTTTTTATGCCTGGACTCATTATTTTGAATTAGGTCATGATGAACTTTGATTGTTGTTGTGTAAGACTTCATTTACATGCTATGTAAAATTTGTAACTATTTTATACATTGAAGGACTTCTTGGAATGAATTGGTTAGGTGTTTGTCTTTAACCTTGTCATACGCTTTAATTTTCACAAATTGTATACTGTCATTATAGTGAGGAGCGCAACTTCCAACTATAGTACAAATTTTTAACCTATTACAAATAACACCTTATTTTGGTAGAATGTAAGGTTTCTTTGTTATATGCTGAAAAACTAAAAACTTTGAAAAATATTTCTCAATATTTATGTAGTTTTGTTGATAATGCTTACAATGTTTTTGGGTTTCATTTACGAAAAATTCATGAACTTGGACATTATGCTCTTAGCATTCTAATTGTTCGGGTTGGAACAAAATCAGGTATATTACTAATTGCAAACTTATGATTAGCTATTATGTCTCACTATGATAATTTATTATCAAATGAGCTGTTGGAGTAAAATTTAAATAACAAAATTTTATTTCATATCTTACAATACAATCAACCTATAAAAGCAAATGAGCATTGTAGTTTTGGAAAATGTTTCAATATCTATATAGAGAATATCATATAATGGAGTTTATATTTATAATCTTTTGTACAATGTTTGTGCTTCAACAAATTAATTGTCCTAATTCATCTTATAAAGCCTTTGTCACTCATTCGCCTTGGTTGGAAATGGAAAAAAACTGGATATGTACTACTAATATACTTTCAAATGAAGTCTATAATTATTGATAGAATATTTATAACATGTCAAGAAACATGAGGAAACATGTATAGTTTAATCTTATCAGTTATGACATTGGGTGTTAAATTCTTCAATTGTTGGGAGGGCTATTTGAAAGCCAAAAAATAATATTTTTTGTAAAGTCTAGACACATAAGAAATCAAGATTTCCTCGTGCTAAGATTATATGACAAATGTTAAGTTTCCATTTAGCCTTAAGTTCCCACACACACACACACACACACACACATATATATATATACATGCAAATGTATAGGTATGATTTTTTCCCGTGATAATATTGTGTTATTTTTTCATGTTCTTTTCCAAACTTTTTGTTTTTCTTGATAAAATGTGTTTTTTAGCCTAGCCTATACTAGTTGAGGCCATAATCAACATACTTGACAATGATCAACTTGGAGCCATAATAGAATTTCAATCACAACTTATTATTCTATATTACAATTTCACTATGGGGATTCAAACTTGGATCTCTATCTTAATATCCATATGGCCTTTCCATTTGAGCTCAACCCCTTAGACATATATTTTTTAATAAACAATCTTATATCAATAGGTTTGTATGCTTCATATTTGGTAATTTGTAGATACTACAATTGATTTTGGAGAAGATAGTAGCTCTACCAAAACCCTTAACAACAACACTTATATTAAGATTCAAATCATTAAATGGAAAACACATTTTTTATGTATATTCTCCAATAGTTAAACCCAAATTTTTTTTCTTATTTATGATAGCCTCTTATATTGAAATTGATTTGTCCTTCTAATTTAGTCATCCTACTAAACATAGTAAAAACACTATGTTTTTGTGTGTCACTAAGTTTAGATTTTTGGTTGAGCTTGAGAAGCATAGACATTTGACCCCTCCACAAGAGATACTCCAAAAAAAAATTTAATTTTTTTTTTAAAGTAAGCACTACCTTTATGGGGGTAGTTCCCTATATTGAAATCCAAGAAGAAATTAACATCATAGAAAGTCACACATTCATAATGAACAATGCACTCAACAATTTGAAGCTCCTTCAAAGTCATAGTGCCCTCCCCAAAGATCGACTGAAAAGAAATATCACTTCAAAGACTTCACCAACAAGCTTTGATCCCAAACATTCGGACCACTTGCCACGAACTTCGACTCCCCTTCATCTGATACCATTCTTATTCCAGACTTCATTCCTTGTCATGTCATCCTATATAATGCTTTCAATCTGATTGCATTCTCCAATGTCTCCCACAACTCTATCCTCGACTTTGGATTCTATGCCCCAATTAGTGAGGAATTCAACCGCTTTGTTAGATTCCCTATATACATCAGAAGTTTTAAATTCTTCCAACTTGTTTAGCCAATGCCCTATATAAGAGAGACATTGTTTTAACTTCGAGTTCTTAATATGGCCTTTAGTTGCAACATTAATGCAGTTCATGGAGCTCCCTTCAATATCCACCTTTTTTAGACCCTTTTGTACACAGCTTAAGTCTCCTAGCAAGGGCCTCCAATTCTACCATATTATTAGATGTGGTTCCCAGAAAACTACTGTCAGCCCACAAGCAACACCTGCTATGATCTCTAATAATGCACTTGATCCCTGTTCCATCGGGATTACGCCTCATCGCTCCATCAAAGTTTTATTTAACCCAGCCATCTGAGGGCGGTATCCACCGAGCATGTTCCCTCATAGCATACTTTTTGGGCCCGTGATTAGCTAGAGTCCTTAACTCCCATAAAATCTAAATGAAACTATCCCACTTGCTGAAGAAAGTCACTTTTCTCCTTCCAATTTTTCTCATCACCACTACTCTAATACCTAATTTAATGCTTCGGATCACCTAGTCTATGGATTTGGATTTTTCTCTAAAAAATCTACCATTTATTTCCTTCCAGATCATCCACGCGAGCATTGACGGCCCAACCACCTAATTGTCTCCCCAATATGAATTTCTCATATGACTCGGCCAAATTTTTAAGAAGGCAACCAAAATATCTTGTCTTTGTGGGGCCCATAAACATTCTGCCATCAACCAATCTCAGCATGCTACCGCGAAGGGACACCAAAGAAGAAAGTGATTAAGAGAATCCTCTGCTTGATTACAAAGCACACAAATGCTTGGGCCTGCAACCCTATACATCTTAAACCACTCCCCTGTCAATATTCTCTCTTGAAGTGCAATCCAAAGAAAAAACCATGCTCTAGGTGCTATAGCTTTGTGCCAAAAGAGGATAGCAGGCCACTCTGAGCTCCTCGATCTTCTCCTTTGGATTTCATATCTTGATTTTACGGTATATTCCCCAGATTGAGCAACACACCACACCACCACATCCTCATCTTGAGAATGTCTTGATCAACATAGCGAGGAGGATAATCTTCTACTAGTCTCCATTTACACACTAAGTTCTCCTAGTCCTAATCAATAATATAGTCTGCTACTTTGTCACAAAAAATATGTTCCACTTCCTCAATACAATCCCTACTGTTAAAAAGTTCTATAAATGTTACCTCCCCTTGACATGAGTCCCTCCAAAATTTAGCCTTTTGCCTGTTACCAATCTTCCAACATAAGTGGTTAATGATGATATCCATGCATTCCCATAAGAACTTCCAAATGGATGATCCACCTCCTGTATTGGCCATCGTAAAGATTCTCTCCTAATCATTATTGTCATGGTATCTACTATGCATCAATTTACACCAAAGCTTATTAGGGCATTTGTACATTCTCCATGATAATTTAGCACCCAAATCTATGTTCTAGAAGTTCATTCTTCACAAGCCAACTCCAACATATCCCTTGTCTAAGCATGCATCTTCCCACTTAATGAGATGAATCTTCTTCTCATCTCTTGAGTCTATCCATAGATTTTTTTTAATATCCCTTCCAAATTTGCCAATGTTTTATATGGAAGCCTGAAACAAGACATAACATAGATAGGCATTACCGCCAAAATTACTTTTATCATAATGATCCTTCCTGCTTGAGATAGCCACTTTTTCTTCCATGAAGATGCTTTGTTTAAACACTTAGTTGTCATGTCTTCCTAATACCCGGTTCTATTAACCCCAGAAAATAAGGGTGCTCCCAAGTATTTCGCAGGTAGATTAGAGATCCTAAAACCAATAATTCTCACAATCTTCCTCTACAAGACAACGTTAGTATTAAAGAAGAAAATTCAGATTTATCCATATTCATATGTTGACCTGTTGTTGTGATGTCGAGATCCAAGGTGTTTTTTATTATTTCAGCCTCTGTGATAGAAGTCTCCTTGAATAAGTGCATGTCATCAGTGAATTTGGAATGAGTGATAGGTTTCATCACCTCTCCCACATTTATCCCCTTCCAAACATTTCTATCCCTTTGGAAATTGATCGGGCTACTCAGTGCTTCTACGATCAACACAAATAGAAATGATGAAATTGGATCCCCTTGCCGAATACCATTTTCTGCTTCAAAAAAACCCCATAGAAAACCATTCACAACCACTAAGAATCTCGGGGAATTGACACAAGTTTTAATCATATCTATCCATTTACCTGCAAAGCCAAATTTATTCAAAACCTCCAAGAGAAACTCCCACTGTACTTTGTCAAAAGCCTTACTCACATATAGTTTGATAGTCATTCCTCTCACATGTTCCACTTTCATGTAATGAATGGTTTTCGATGCAAGTATGATATCTATGATATCCTCTGAAATATCCCTACCCAGAATAAAACCATTTTGTTCTTATCCAATCAATTTGGGCAGTATCTTTTTCATACTATTTTCTAAAGCCTTGGACATTATTTTGTAGATAACATTGCACAGGGATATTGGCCTAAAGTCAGCCATAGAAATACATTATTCTTTTTCAGGAATCAACATTATCATTGTATTTTTCATATCTCATACAAACCTTCTCTTTTTCCTAAAATATTCTACCAGCTCCAATATATCAAGACCCATGAAACTCCAACACTTCTGATAGAATAAAGAGGGAATACCATCTAGTCCAGGGGCTATAAACGGTTGCAATTGGAAGAATGCATCTCTAATTTCTTCTATCAAGAATTTAATAGTGAGCATTTCATTATCATCCTTTTCCACCAATTTTGGGATATGTCTTAAGACCTCCTACCAACAATCAAGGTCTAGACACTCATTGCAGCATATGACTGATTTGAAACATTTAACAATTTCTTCACCAATATTATTGGAATCTAATAACCAATCTCTTGATTTAGATTTAATGCTATCTATAAAGTTGTTTTCCCTCTGAGTTATCATAGAGGCATTAAAAACTTCATATTGAGGTCTCCATATAAGAGTCATTTCTCCCATGCTTTATCTCTCCAATACATATCCTCTCTAATTAGGATTTCCAAATGTTTTTCTTTCAGCTCCTTCTCCAATAGAAAGTCTTCTGCATACATCCCATGATGTATCACTTTCTCATTGAGATAGCAGATTTCTTTTTCAATGATAGTTTTTTCTTTGAATATGTTCTTAAAAACTTCCCTATTCCAGATCTTTAATTTCTCCTTTATGAAATTGATCCTCTGCATAAAGCAAAAACTAATAGTGCCAGAGAAGAAGTTACTATCCTTCCACCATTTCTCAATCTTCCCAATCAAAGATTCCTCCCTCCACCACATGCTTTGGAACTTGAAATAACCTCTTTCAGCCTTCTCTTGTGAATTAATGTTTAAACACACCAAAAAATGATCCGATACAGAAGCAGGAATAGTGAATGAAGAAAAAGAGAACATGTTGTCAACCCAGAAACTTCCCCTCAAAAATGGTCCAACCTCTCAGCTATATTTGAGAGCCCCAGCCTATGGTTGTTCCATCTACATACATCATTTTTCAGAACCACATCATATAGAGCATTACTAGCCATAAACTCCTTGATGGTGCAGGAGCACCAGGGCCAAGGACAAAAGGCCTAGGAGGAACCAGGGTCACTGAATAGATCCAAGGGGGGAACAAAGGATGAACATGACCATGATAGTTCATTTGATGTAATAATACCACAATGGTCATTTAATAATGTTTTGATTATGTTTTAATTGTTTTGATTGATCACTTCATAAAAGGATCAATGATGAAAGCCTTAATGGAATTTTGAGAGTTAGAGTGTACCTAGGGGCCACTTGGGTATTCTAAGGTGGATGAAATGTTTAATGACCTATAAAGGTCATGATGAATTTAATTTGGCCTATAAAGCCATTAAAAAGGATGTAATGTACTTAAAGTGCCCAAAAATGTAAAATTGCCTAAATTGGCAAAATGAGGCCTAATGGGCTAGTATGGGGTTTAAGAAGGGTTTAGATTCTTAAAGAATTAGGATGGAAGCCTAAGAGGCATTTAAAAGTTAATGTAAATGACAAAAAGATAGAGAGTTTTCGAAATGACAACTTTGTTGTCTGTTTGACAACAATAATCCAAGAATACAAGCAGTCACAACTGACTGTACACAATTGGTTGAGGAAGTTGAACAATCAACTGTTTGTATATGGGTTATTTAGGTTGTTTGAACGTGGATATGAGGGAGGAGTGTGTGTAGTTGTTTGGGAAGCAATGTAAAGGAAGTTTTAAATGAATAAAACATTAATTCCTTGCAAACAGTCAATTCTCTGTCGTAAGGGGATAATCTTGGCTTTGTGTTAATAAACTCTTTATTTTCAATGCAAATGTGATTGGGAATGCATTAGATTGATGGAGGATTAACTTACTTTCATTTCCATGCAAGGTTGTGTTGTTTTGTGAGGTTTAAAGCAAGAAATCTCAGTCATTTGTTGATTGTTCCTAGACAGATTTTTAAGTGCAATCAGCATTTTGTTTTGAAGACACCATGAATCAATAGGACTTCCTCACTTAATGTGGTTAATGTGACTGTGGGGAGAGTCATTTCAATGTATTATATGTTCCATTGAGTGTTTGTATGCAAGAATGGCAAGAGAATGGTGAAAAGATCTCTGATTGAAGAAATATGTTGATTGAGGGTCACTAGATGCTTGGACCAGTCAAGGTCTGGAGGTTCTACCCAAAGGAGGGCCATATTTTATTGCATAGAAGGTCAAGATATGACCATTAGATGGTGTTAAATCCACTGGGAGGGTCTGGAAGTGATTGGAGAGGTGATTTTGGGAAATCCCTAGGCTTATGTACCTAGGAATGAGGGTTTTATGGTTTGGGTAAAAGATCTTGGTGTTACCTCCTTTGAGTGTGAGAATCCATTGATTTGGATCATAATACAACTCTGTTTGAGGGTTAGAAGATTTGGGAATGTAAGCTACTTGTTCTTTCTTTGTAAATGGAGGGCTAATAGGAGGGCATTGCAGAGCACCAATAATTGTTTGGATATTTTCTCCAAAGGAGTAGCATGAACCCTTGAAGTATGTTATGTAATTTCCAAAAGGGTATCTAGATATACCTTTAGATTCTTGAGTGTTTTAGAGAAGTTGGGAGAAATCTTTGAAAAAACGGTCTGGCAGGGCTACTGGGGAAATAGGCCTAGTGAGCAACCGGTAAGGGATAGTTTGAAGATTTGATTGCTTGGATGAATCCAATGGATGGATTGAGGGACATTGGGATGATTTCAAAGATGTAGAGCCTATGGTGGCACAAGATATTATGTCTGCACTCTGATAATGATGGTATGGCTTGGATCAAGGAGAATGATCCTTATGAAGATGATTGTTTTGTGTTGTGGAAACACTTGTGAAGGTCCCTAGTCTTAACCTACTGATTGAAAGACCACCTAGGGCCTTTGCATCAATCAAAACCTTAGTCGATCGAAGTTGGGAAATTTGGACCTTGCACTAATGCCTTTAACAAAAGTTTCCCAAGTGTTTGGTAGGCCATCTAGTGCAATGAGAGTCAATTCTTTGCTCTGAATTACATATCCAAGTGTTGTCAATTCATCCCTTAGAGAAGATATTCTCATAAAGTATGCATTAATAGATTCTCCTTTATTCATACTTATATGATTAATTTCCCTTTTTAGGGCTAGAGTTTTGCTAGCATTGTCTATTTCATACGTGCTTTTGAGTGATTTAAACATGTGATAGGCAATCTCATATTTTATCAGGATTGGCACTATATGGTCTCTAACACGATCATATTTCCTTCAATCCAAATAGATTTTTCGGGATCACTCTCTGGCTCTTCTTTCTCCTCCTTTATGAAAGACTCGACTTTATTTTCTTTTAGAATCATTCTAATTCGGAACTTCCATGATGAGAAATTATTTCCTCCTTCAAGTCTATCCTCGAATCTAATAGTGCTTGCCATAGAAATGTGATATATAATAATTGAAATTTAATAATTGATATTGAATTTCTCAAGTTTGAGAGCTTCTTGGATCTTCCTTTACCAGAGCTCTGATACCATGTTAATTGAAGGCAAACTTATAATTCAAACTTCAATTAATTTTATATGCAATGTTGATTATATATATCTAATGACTCTGACAGTGCTGATGTTTATTTGCAAGAATCTAAAACCAAATGTAAGTAAATGCAATAACTTGTATTTTACTATGCTTATCTTGCAATGAAGAATTATATCCAAAACTGTATAGTTGTTCACAATACTTTGGACTAAATTGATTTCGGTGCTAATACTGAACAAATTGATCAATATTTATATATGTGGCAGTGAATGGCCATGTCTATGATAGACATGACTCCTTGAGGAGTCGTGTCTATCATAGGTGTGACTCATAGTCATGACCTTTGATAATGCAATGTGTCTAAAACATAACACCGCTTCAATACTTATCAGGTGATACCGATTCATTACAAATACTAATCTGTTGATACCGATTCATTACAAATAGTTATCGGGTTTTAATACCGATCCATTACTAATGGTTATCGGGTTTAATATTGATCCATTACTAATGGTTATTGGGTTTAATATCGATCCAATATCAATTATGATTCAATACTTATCTTTATCGAATTAATTTGATCATAAGGAAAATTGTGTGTGTGTGTGTGTGTGTGTATTCTTTAATCTGACCGAAAATATGTATGAATTTCTCTAATTGATATATATACATTATAATATGAATTTATCTGATCATGGCTATATGCAACAACACAAACAAACAAGCTAGAATTACCACAATCAATAGAGTAAATAATGTGTTCCATGTGTCACAACTCAAAAGGCTACATGGACATGATGTAGTTCATTCCTCGAAGTTTTCACCATCAATGAGAAGAAGTTAATTCTAATTCCTAAGGCTGTTATTGATTCTAGATAATGTACTTCACAAAAAAGATTATCAAAGAGTATTTGGTCAATTAGGGGAATCTTTTGATGGAGGATGCAACATGGGATAGTAAACATATTTTGCATAACCTAGAGTTGCAATTACTTGGGGAGAAGCAATTCAGGGGAGGAAGAACTAGAGTGCCCCCTTCCTAAGCACTAACAACTTGAAGATTGTTAGCTTATTTAGCAAGTTCTTGTAGGCTAATGAGTCAATGTTATAGAGAATTTGAGATTCTGGTGACTATTCATCCTAGCAATTTTGACATTAGCATATGTTGCCTTGAGCTTGATCTATTGAGATTTGCATCATGACTCTTTCTAGAGGGGTTTTGGACATTTTTTGCATCATTCACTCTCAAATGTTGAGATTTGCATGACGATTTTGGAAGGGCTTTCGATCATGATACCTTTTTGAGGGTTTTTTTTAGTATTTTTATTAAATGACAACTTAGACATTCTCCTAGTCAATTGACAATACCACTACTTTGGGTTTAGTCAATGATAGAATTTGATGATGATATTTAGCAATTAATGATGTCTACAAGTATCGTTTTAAATGATGTTTACGTGTTGAATTAAATATTCAACAACATTTAATTGTATAAAGTGACCTCATATGGCGCCTAGGGCATATAACATGTTGAGTAAAAATATTATTTGTGACTTAGGGGTGGGCGTCTATATGGGTAAAAAGGGGGGTTTTAAAATCAAATGTAGTATTTTATAAACCTAACTGGTCATGGGATTTGGAGGTGAGTAACTAAACCTCTTTAGCTCATTTTCAACTTTCATGTTTTGGAGAAATTGATAACAGGACTATTGGCTTGAAATTGTTCAAGCAAAAGCTTTGTAAGGGTGAAAACCTTCACAAAAGACATCTACTTCAATGGTGAAAGATCCTTCCTGGTAGATTGAATCGGTGGTTTCATTCAGAAACTCATCTCTACTTCATATGGAGAGATTTCTTGGTTTACATCAATTGACTTTTAAGGGAATCAATGAACATATTTGTGAGGACTTGTAAACCAAAATTATAGTGGCAACTTATTGTTTCAAACTTCTTTTGCTTGGCACACCTACTTATTGGTTGTACACTCACGTGAGGGGCATGAACTTCTTGGGCTTGGACACCAAAGGCTTGGCAATTTTTCAACATCATTTTGGGCACCAAGGAGACTATTATTCGATTTCCATTTGAAGGAGCAACAAGGGTTTTGAAGAGTTTCACCTCATTTTGGAGTCCTAATATGCTAATATCCAACCTACACAAATCCCAATTTGCAACAACAACAAATGAATGTGAATGTGCTTGTTATTTGATATAAATGTAGGTTTTCCATTGGGAATTGTTCTAATCAATGATATATAGTTGTTCAAACTTGGTATTAAATCTGAAAGTTGTTTCCAGATGTGGGTTTTTCAACTATAGTTTTGAGAGTTATTCTTATTGAATATTTCTACAAGAGTTCTTTATTGCATTTAGCTTTGCCCTCAACCCTACATATCCAACACTCTAAAAGCAAACACAAAAACAAAAAAAATCAAGTGTGTACATTACAATATTTTTGTAATGTCCCCTTTTTGGGATTGCCCTAATTTTTGTCCTAGAATCATAAATTCCATTAAAATAAGAATTGCAAGACGGTTAGAGATATAACTTTACCACTTAAAATGTCTTTTAACGAGGCAAATCCTAATTTAGGCCCTGCAACACCGAAAAGGAAACAAGAGCATAAATATACATTCATAGACTAAATATATTGTTAACATGATATAATCTATCTTATACATTTATAACTTGATAAAGAGTTCTTTATTGCATTTAGCTTTACTATATGAGTTAGGGGGAAACTGCAATAGGGTGTCCTAACTCGACCCTAGGCCCAAGAGTGGAATCTTTGGACCCTCTTGGCCTCATACCTTATGAGATGGTGTACCTAGTGAGACCTAATTGTCTCTCATATTGCCCTTTCCTCCCATCCCATAAGGTTGAATAATGTCATTGGAAAATATACTTTATCATGAAAATCTAGGTTACAAATAAATTTTCTAATTTATGTAAATCTGATTATAGTATGTGTATCATATGATCTTAATGAATACCCATAATACCAATCCGCTGTTTATATATGTCTCTATATCTTCCATATATATAATTTGATTATTGTACAGACACATTATATTATCTAGATGTACACACACACACACACACACATATATAACAGTGATATGAATGTTCAGATTTATAAACAGGAACTGCATATCCTGTGCTCAAAATTTGATAGAATGGTCTTACCTTGGTTCCTCTTATTCCCATGTTAGCCTCCAGCAATCCTGAGCTTTAGACTTCCCGATTTATTGCCCCTTCCTTTGTGCCCATTTTGAGGTAAATATTCTAGAAAAATATCTACCCCCTTGGTTGAGGAAGAGGCATGACATCTCTTCCCTTGGAGACTGACTTTTCCCTAAATCGCACCTTTTCTCAAACATGTTGCTTCAAACAAGTATTCTTAAATATGTAATCATTATTTAATTAATATTAATATTATTTATCATATTTTGTATCGTTGTCCTAATTAGCTTGAGTATTTTTCAGGGCAACATTTGTTACACCTAGTCTTATTCCGGTGTTCACTGTAAATATTTCATTTTTTGAATCAATATCTGATGCGCCTTCTATTGATATTCTCTTTGCCAATCTATTGATGTCTTTTGCTTGTTAGCTTGTATTGCTGTCAATGTCCTTCTTTAAGCCTTCATAAGATGTTTGAGTTGAATGAAGAATTGTGATATTTGTAAAGAGTTATCATTTTATCCCTAGAAGTATAATTTCTCTCGACCAATGGTACTTCATAAGCATAATATAGTTCAGACTTTTATACTGCCACTGTTCTGTAAATGTGAAGTTTTCAAGTACAGAATATTATAAGAGTCGAAACAAAATTAATCATCCACTTGACACAAATCATTATGTCAACTTTTGAAAAAATAACTGAGTAATCAATTGAAAGAGTGATTGAAAAAATACATACATGAGATCCTCAGTGTTATCAAAATCAACAACAAATTTATGACAATGGCTAATTTCACTGTGCACCTAATAGTCTCACATTTGAGAGTGAATGATGCAAAAAATGAACAATCCCTAAATTTATTGATACAGCTTATTTATTTTCCAATTATTTTTTAATTTTTTTAACAATGATGTTGAGATTCATATGGTGAAAATTTGAACAGAGCTGTCCTTCAATTTGGCTGGTTATCACATTTAGTAATTGAGTGAATGTTAAGGCATGTAATTATAAAAGGGAAAAAATTTAGAGGGGTGAATCTACAAAAGAGGGATCTTATTCTCTTTCTGCTAATCCAACCCTCAAATTTAGCTTCTCAAGAGGCAAATTAGTAGAAAACCAATGCCTTGTCTCAAGCCTGCCATGAAATTATTTGACTTACGCCACTGCTACAGATTTATAACCCACATATAAAACAACATAAACATCAGAGTTTGGGCCACATGTGACTAAAGCACCTCGTGCTGGAAATCCATAACAAGTTTGTCAACCACCAGAAGAGTGGCACAAATAACAAACCCTGAATAACAAAAGAAATAATTAGGATAAGGGAAACACTTCCAAAATGAATATTGTATCAACATCAATCATGATAGGTTGGTACCATTTTCAACTTGGCCATAGATCAATCCTAGAAAGAACACAGCTGTTTAGTGCTACAACTAAAATTGCTAGTAATATTGTTGGTCAAGCCTTAATAAAGAAAATACAACATAATATTAAAGTATGCAAAGCAGCAATTTCATCTAAATCGTGAATGTTCATACTTTCTGCCACAATACACCATGAATGAATAAGAATGAGCTTCAGTTAACTGACAATTAATAATATTCCTCAATAAAATGGAATATTATTTCATACACCACAGATCATATTCCTTCAAACTACACCAGTAAGTACTCACCCACCTTCTGCTAACTCCGATTCAACATGTTCCAAAAAATTTGGCTGATGCCAATGAAATGCAGAGACAATAATGATATTTAATGGAAAACTTCCAAACTGTCATTGAGTTATGGATAATTTTCAAATATTGTTCCCCTCCTAAGCTTTGTTGCTTCTGCGGAAGACTCTACAAGTCCAAAATTCAAGCCATTCTTTATCTGGGTTACATTGCCAGCAAACATTTATGCAAGTGGCCGATGCTTTTGGTGCTCAAGACTGGCAGCTTCCATTGCCATTTGTTCCAATTTCCAAAAGAACATCTCGATGAAAGAATTTCTCATGAAGGGCCTTGATACACTGCTCTGCCTCAGAATCGTTAACAATCAAAGAAATATTTACCTGCAAATGAGAACAAGAAGTCAATAAATCCTAAGCACGGCTACCACTGACTTGCAACAAGACAACAAAAACTGAGGCCATTCGTCAGTAAGAACATCAGACCTTAGATGCTCCTTGAGAAATCATCTGTACATTTACTCCCTTGGACCTAAGAACACAGAATACCTACAAATCCAAACAAAACTACAATATAAGAACCATTGAGATGTTGCAGTGAATGCTGCTCAATAAGTTCATTTGTTAGCTTTTCATTAAATTGATAAGCTTTTCATCCATTCCTGTAATGTACTTTTCACTCGTCCTTTAATGAACTTTATAAAGACTTATTTCATTAGACCATTCCAAGGCTTCATTGAATATTTATATACAGGATTTTACAAGCACAACCTATCTGGCCTAAAAACTCTATGCAGTTATCCCATGAAGACAAAATATGCAAAATAAGAGCTTCAAATAAGAGATTGAACCTTCTCCAGTATGAGAGATGAACGTTGAACATTTCCAATTAAAGATATGATAGACCTATTCTGAACAAGATGCACAACAGAAATTTTTTCCAGTTCTTCAACCATTCGATCCAATTCCTGTCAAGCCAGATACATCAGGAGATATGCCCAAAAAAACACACAAGTAGAAATCAAAATGTTTTCTATGTTTCCGCTTAATGTTCCTGAAAAACAATCTGAACAATATAAAAACTAATCAAGGACATCAGTTACCCTATCCAAATCAACAAGACCTAAAAATTAAATCACCATCAGTGTAGTGGGTTTGGCAACAACTTGAGATTAATACTCCAGAGTTCAGAATATAAATCTATTATTAATGATCACAAAGCACAATCTCCTAGGACAACGCACAAAACCTGATGAGGTCTTGCCTGCTTGATGAGGTCTCTACTCCAAATCTTTGATGGATCCAATGTGAGGGATATGCTGACTTCACTAGTGGCAACAACATCAACTGATATACCCAGTTCTTCAAATATAGAGAATACCTACATTAAATGGATAAATGGCATGAAAAGGTAGAAGCCTTTGTTTAAATTCAGCAGTATTTAACTATACAATATATGATTTCTCCTATGAACTCACATGTTAAAAGGCCTACCTTTGCAAGAAACCCAAATTGACCTAGCATGCGTGTGCTTACAATGTCGAGCATTGTAACATTGCGCTTCAACACAATGCTTGTCAGCAATGCCTGCAAGGTAAACATAATTCATATTAGAGGCACTTATGTGTAAATCTCTACATTTTCCCAAGGAAAGATAAATCACAAGAGAGATTCCTTTCATGTTCTAGCTACATCTGTTACATGCCATTCAATCTTAAATGTTTCACTAAAAAATTTAAAATTAAAATATTCAATCTACCTTGCTCATATCTCTGCTTTTAGTGATAAGTGTGCCTGGAGCTTGTGGATTGTAAGAATTCTTGACCCTTACAGGAACGTCACCCTCTCTTGCAGGCCGCATCGATTGGGGATGCAAAACCTAAAGGTAAATTAGAAAAGCTATTAAAGAATTATTTTTTCTCAAACAACTAAAAAACATTCTCAGAAGCTTCTCATCAATTAGTAGCATAAAAACCCAATATTTCAAATTCTGAACAGATAAAAACCAAAGTGTCATGTCCCTGACATAAAATAAACATTGTTCTGAGAAAATCTTCTTATTTAATACTTCACGATTTTATCAAAGCAAACTTCACTCACCATACACAAGGTTGGTTCCAGCAGAAGAATAACAATCCTAAATGGGGTTGGCAGCAGTTAAGATTAATTGAGGCAAATCCATTAGTAATAAGAAGGGATTAATGAAGGATGATCCACTATTAATAGGGAGTGGTTAATGAACGCCAACCAATTAGTAGCAGTTAATTAAATCTAAGAATCGATTATGTTAACAAAGTGGTGTAGTTAAGAGGATGGATGAGATGCTATGGGAAGGGACGTGCCTCTTCCATTCCAAGGGAAAAGATATAAGGATCAACTCCAAGAAGGGGGAAAGAATAACAGATAAGACAAGCAGCATCAAGACAGAAAAATACAAATCAATCAGCAGAAGAAGACAAACAAATCAGACCTCACATCAGCGATTCAAGGTAGTCATAACCTTCCAAGTTCGATAGAGGGACATAAGGAGATATGGCCAGATCAGGTTTTACAGCAACCATAGTCAGACAAGAACAAGGGCAGCAATTCCATAAGAAGGAAGCAATCATGATATGCAGCAATTGATGTTTAAGGCAACGATTCATTTACAAGGCAGCAATAGAGGTTGATAAGGCAGTAATAATCAAGCATAAAGATCAGCAATCAAGCATTCAGAAAAGGCAACATTAAGTTTGTTAAGGGTAGTAGACAAGAGTCGTCACCTTTGAGTCAACACCTCCCTTCTATGCAATCGCCTCCCTTCATATAGAGACACAAGGATATAAAAGGAAGGGGGGGCAGTAATAAAAGATTATTATTCAGAATGTAAGGACAGACTGAGCCAAAGAATCCCATTTGATAAAGGAGGTTGATTTAAGAAAACAATCTGATATGAGAAATCAGACTTCAGATATGGATACAATTGTTGGCATTGCATCAATAAGTCTGTATAGAATTCGTCCACTGTTGGATATTCCTGCCGCTTGTGAAATGTTTGACCTAAGGGGGGGAATTGGTCCGTTGTTGGATATTCCTGCCGCTTGTGGGATGTGGGCAAGTTTGCCAGAATGTGAATATGACGTGCTCTTGAGCTTAGTTCGATTGGGCAGTTTACCGGCGCCCTCTCAAAGCTCCTACCAAGATGAATTTATGATGGGTTATGTAATGGTAAACCTCAATTTGACGACAGTACAAAGGAAATTCCATCAATCAGATTACTTATATCATATGATTGAGTTAATGTTCCTAACCCTAGGGGAAAGCTATGCTTTATGGATTATGTTGGAATTGTAAAACACACACATCCTAACCCTAGAATTGGCTGTATTTTATGAGTTATAACTTATATCTACATTATTGTCTAATCTGGTTGCAGGTTTCCATAACAGGCTTATCTCATCTTATTCTTGAGTAAGAATTATATCTCTAACTATATTTTGCTCTTGTTTCATTTTGGATTTGTGAGTTTAAGGCAAAGTATAAGGTGATCCCAAAAAGGGACATTACACAAAGGAAAATGAAGATATCCATGCAAGATGGAGGAATTTGAGTAAGAATCAAACATGTGAGTTGACGCTCATTTAAGATTCAAAAATAATTTGTCTCAATGGTGGGAGCATAATTGTGTAATCCAATTACCAAAAGAAACATCTAATGTTTCAGAAACATCAATTTACAAAATATTAAGGGCAGAATGGCATACTAGAACACACATGGAGAAAGATTGAAAACATGTTTATCAGATAAAAACCTATATTACACTGGACAATACATCAACTAGAGCATTACAAAAACATCCATATAAGCAAGGAAGCCTATCTTTATGAAGTGGTCAGTAATCTAGGTTCCAAGATGATTACATGGTACGCCCAAGTATACAAAAGAGTAAGCATCACAACTGGAGCGGAAAAATACGAGTAAAACTGCCTCTAAAATTGGCAAAACATGTTAAGTTTTGATCAGATTTATAGGTTATAGGAATTTTTAAATTTTAATTACTGTTCTCCAGAAGTATATGCACGTTCTATACGATATGTTGATCACAATATCACAATAATAGAGCTTGGATATATATCAACATAAATTCAATATGAATTTATATCGATCTACTATGATCTTAATATTGATATTAATATAATGTTGCTGAGATATGATGAGAAGACAATATCGATGTGAACAATATATAATGTCACTGATATATTTTGATGAGTTGATACCAAACTGTGTAAGTATATGTTATGTTGCTGTTGTATCTTGCTTTGCACTTATCTATTTCTGTACATTGCAAGATATTTGAATTGGTCAATATATATAAATATGTGTGTGTGTGTGCGCGTGCATGTGTGTGGAAACATGCCTCATGAACAATCACTTAAACTAATCTCCATCGATTTACAAATCAATATGTTTTCTGTTTATTCAATATCGATACTCATCATCGATTCATATTACGATTAATGCAAAGTCAATACTCATTATCGATTCATATTATGATCAATACTTACTATCGATAGCATAATATGATATCGATATTCATTATGGATACACAGCAAGATTAATATATAATATTGATACTCAATATCGATACACAGAATGATTAATATCAACAGCATGATTAATAATTATTATATTAAACTCGATCATGTATATATGTATATATAATAATATACATATACATTAATAAATATATATACATACATGATTATTAATATACTAATTATTAATCATGCATTATGATAACCATAATCATGGCAATCAATTAGAGCAGTGTACAGAAAAGGATAGAGATCAAATGCTCAAGGCCGATAGGCCACTTATGCATTTGATGTCATCGATTGGAATAATCCGATCGAAGCTACAAATCATTAACACTCCCTCTTAGTCGGAAGGATGATTACTATCTTGATGTAGACACAATAGATCCATATATTGTGTGG
Source organism: Chamaecyparis obtusa (assembly GCA_027943335.1). Taxonomy (NCBI): domain Eukaryota; kingdom Viridiplantae; phylum Streptophyta; class Pinopsida; order Cupressales; family Cupressaceae; genus Chamaecyparis; species Chamaecyparis obtusa. The sequence goes on from BSBK01003959.1 coordinate 676,582, forward strand.
GAGAGATATCACCTCAATGTGATATCAGGAGTTATGGCATATCCACGGATATCGGGTCTCATGATATCCACCATAAATGATATCACCTCACGACGATATCAAGACTAATGGCATGTCCATGAATATCAAGTCACATGATATTCACAAAACTCACAATATCCATTATGGTATGTGCATATGCATCAAGTCACATGATGCCTACCATAAGGATATATGCTCATGGCATATCCACAGCTATTACATCACATAATATCCACCATGAAATTTAACTATCATGACATGTCCACGGATATCAAGTCACATGATATCCATCATGATAGTAAGGTTTAATTATTGTAAAGTTGTCACCTTACAATAACAACTAGAAGTACAAGTGTTCATCATTGAAAGATAGTCACCTCTCAATGATGTTCACAAGGGCCCATGAAGTCATGGAATCACACACATGACAATAAAAGAGTTTACACATTAAACATCTTTAGAATATATTAATACAACAAATTAATATTGTCGAGACTCAATATCAGATAAAATTACATTTCTACCATACCAAGCTTACCTCTAAAGTATTCCACCTTTGTTTTGGAGAGGCTTGGTGAGAATGTATGTTGTTTGCTCACCTGTACTAATATATATTAACTGGATAACATTTATCTCCACCATGTCTTTAACATAATGGTAGGGAATTTGAATATGTTTGATCTGTCATGGAACACTAGATTCACTGAAAGCTTTATACAACTCTAGTTTTCACAGTGAATGATAGTGGGATCCAAGGATTGTCCAAACAATCCTACAAGAAGTTTTCTTAGCCATACAGCTTCTCGAGTTCCCATAGATGCTGCAATGTACTCGGCTTCTATGGAACTTTGCGCAACTGAAGATTGCTTCCTACTAAACTAGGAAATCATGGCTGATCCTAAGCTGAAGCAACACCCCGAAGTACTTTTACGATCAACTATACTTCCAGCCCAATCTGAGTCAATATATCCATACAGATTTAGATCTACATTATTATATCTTAAACCATACCCAATTGTGCCACGCAAGTATCTCAGAATGTGTTTTGCTGCAACTAAATGTAACTGTCTTGATTCACACATGAACTGACTAAGTGCATTTACTGCATAACAAATATCTGGTCTAGTGTTGACCAAGTACATCAAGGACCCAATCATCTACTGGTAAAGAGTGGAATCTGCTAATTCTGAGTTTGTTGCTGCTTCTTTTGACTTATGTAAGTTTGTCTCCATGGGAGTGGACATGGGTTTACAATCCATCATTCCAAACCTTTTTAGAATGTCAATAGTGTATTTTCCTTGGTTTAGAGTAATTCCATCAGCTTGCAGCCACACTTCTAAACCAAGAAAATAGTGTAGAAGACCCAAATCCTTCATGTCAATTTCAAATCCTAGGTCTTGTTTGCATTTGGTAATGAGATGATCTTCTCCTGTAATCAATAAGTCATCAACATAAAGAATGAGAATCAACATGTCACCATTTATTACCTTTAAGTATAAATTTGGATCTGCATCATTCTTGGAGAAACCCAATCCTGAAAGATAGTGATCTATCCTCTCATACTAGGCTCGAGGAGCTTGTTTAAGACCATGTAGAGGCTTTTTTTAATTTGCAAACATGAGAACCATTACCATGTATTACAAATCCTTCAGGTTGCTCCAGGTACAATTCCTATTCTATTATGCCATTAAGAAAAGCAGTCTTCACATCCATTTGGTGAATTTTTCCATCCTTTTGATGCAACAATAACAATCATAGCCCTGACGGAGGTATATCGAGCAACTGGAGCAAATGTTTCTTCGTAATCAATTCCCTCCTTTGTGAAAAGCCTCTGGCAATAAACCTTGCTTTATATTTTCCCATACTCTCAGCTGCAGCATGTTTGATTTTGAAGAGTCATTTAGATAAAACCACTGATTTGTCTTTTGGTCTAGGTACAATGTCCCAGACATTGTTCTTAAGTATAGATTGGTATTCCTTTGTCATGGCATCTTTCCAAACCTAATGTTTGAAGGCTTCCTCAACACTAGAGGGTTATAATTTGATGATTTCACTCATAAGTGCAACATAGCTGGAATATCTATTGGGTCTTTTGCTTTCCCTGAAGGTTCCTTTTGGAGTTGCATAATTTTCAGCCACTTGAATCATTTTCCTTGCCCATAGAAGTCTTTTCTGATTCACAGTAGTGACACTAGGCCCATTAGCAGAATCCATAGGTTTATTGTGATTATCATCTTCCATAGGTTCATGGGTCTCCCTTTGAATCTTAGAAGCATGATCCTCTTCCACATTTTGAGGAGACTCATGTTCTTCAATATCTATTTCATTAATGTATTTAGATCTTTTGAATGCAACATCTTCTTCAAAGATTACATCTCTTCTTAGCTCAATTAATTTTTGTCCAAGGATATAAAACCAGTGTAACACCAGCGCGGGGGTCTGTCAGGACGAGTTTCTGGTGCGGGAAAAAAAAGGGCCTCAATTTCGAGACGACGGGGGGACAACAGCAGGAGTATTGGGGGGGAGGACATATATAACTTGAAATGCTAATTATGAAAAGATGTTTCAATATAACATAGCAAATACTTGAACATAGCAAAATTGCAACACAAACTAGAATCATTGAACACTCAACATAGTAACATAAACATACATAGTAACATAATGAATCATGTTCTAAACTTCTATCAAAGATTCAAAATTCACTGTTCAAATATGAAATATGACATATCAAAATGATCATGATTACAATGAGCACAATAGCATGATATGATATAATGAATCATGATCAATCATCAATGTCAAAGTCTTCATAACTAGGTCTTAGGTAGTCTTTGTTGGTGGCTGATTTCAAGTCCCTAGGTCCGGCAAATGAGGTTTAAGTAATTTTGGCATGTTGGGAAGTCATGTCTATCTGGGATTTGGACGAGAGCTAAGCTAAGTCTGTCATAGAGATGGGGTCGAAACCAAGTGATTTGTGATAAAACGAGTTAAAACCCTTTGAGAATCCTTTTGCTAGCTTTAGTTCGACCTTAGAAAGCCATGATGGATTGTGGGAGGTAACCCTGCTGAAGGCTTGTTGAATCCTGCAATTTGGCTAAGTCTGGAATTTTTTTAAAACTCCCAAAATCTAGAATCTGCATCTTAACTCCTATGAAGCTGGAACCTATCTCAAACATCCTAAAAGTATTTATACAAATATAACTTAAAGTATAAGAAATTAAATAAATCAAACTTATACTTAAATGTTATATTTGTTATATTTGTATAAATCCTCCCGCCCCTGCACTGAAAAATTGGAAACTCAAAAAAAATTTAAAAAAACTCTTAAAATTTGATTTTTGGGTGTCCCAGGTATGGTCGAGGGACGCATGGGCAGCAACCAAGTACTGCACCCCCGTACACAAGATCCCGAGAACCCGACTGGTACGGGGACAAGTGTGGCTGAGGTGCGACGGCCCACAGTCGCTGGCGGGGGTGCTCGGGTGCATGGAGTACCCATACTAGGGACGTCCTTGCACCCAATACTCCTAGGTTTTTGCTAGGGTGTGCGTCCCCGTGTTACACTGTATAAAACAAGACAACCAAAGATTCTCAAATGGCAAAAAGCAAAAAGGGTATCCCAAACAGGTCTTGCATTTTTAATATTAGGTGTGGGATGAGTTTATGGTCCAAAAGGTCATTTTGAAAGGCTGCTAGGAAAGAGGCCTAATTGTGAAGGACGTACTATTGATCCATGCCCTAAGTGAAAGGTGAGTATTTGTTTGTGTTGGTAGAGAGGATTGAAGCCCCTGCTCTAAATCACTCAACGTCATCCAATTTGAATCCAAATCCACCCCTCCATAGCCTGCCTCTCTAAATCATAGATCTCATCCTTTGTAAACAATGGGCGTTACTCTTGTGATGTCCAATCACTGTAAAGATCTATATCATCCAAATCAATTGGACCAACTAGTGTTTCCTCTACCTTTTTTATGTGTAAGCGAAAAGTATATTTCAGAAAAACAAGGTCATTGAGGCTTTTGAGTTAACTTGTTCCTCTTGCTATATCAATTTTTGGATTCGATTGTGTAGAATTTTTTGTCATCAACGTTTGGGATCATACTACATGATCCATCATCAGGATGCAAGAGAGCAAAAGGAATTTTTTTGTTCCACTTATTCATGTGGATGGCATTGAACAAGCTCCAATTGCATCATTGGCCTAAAAGAAAGCACAAAAAAATGAATCACAACACACTTTTTTGCATCTTGGTCCTTTTATTATGCCATGGCCGAGTTTTTCACATAAACTCGACAAATTTTGCTTGGCAAGTGGTAAATACTCACAGAGCATAAAACATCGTGAGTTTTTCACTACTCGGTGAGTATTCCAGCTATAATAAAATTAGACTCCTTACTTATGAATTCTTATTTCAAACTACGCATAATATAAACAACTCTTGATTTGGTTTGGAAACACAATTAAATTATCATAATAGAATTTTTTATTCAACTTACTGACCAATAAAAAAATTGAAAATAGTATTTAACATAACACAACACTAAATGTTTACCTTGTCTAGTGAAAAAATAATGTGATCAAATTTATACAAGACTGTCTTTTATGCCAAAAGTTAAAACAAACATTTGACATATCAACATTCAAAAAAAATGATCTTATCCTTTTCAACTTATGGTCTTCAAATTCAAGAATTCTGACATCCTATTGGGTGATTCATAAACGGAGTGCATATACCACACCTTGCTCCACCAGCATGAACCCTTTTGACCTCAACATAAATTGATTGACAGAGTTACTCTTCTCTTGCAGAATTAATGAAAACAGTTCCCATGAATCTACATTAACTGCTGCTTGAAACAATTGGGTATCTTACATAGTTTCATGGACTGTGAAAACTGCCCTACACTAATTCCTAAGATATCAAATCTAGTAATGTAAGTGTGCTTAGCAAATACACAATTGTTTCAGGAAGCATTTTAAATAGTTTCAAGCATAGTTCAAAATATCGTTATCAGCAACTTATCACCAAGGGCAAAAAAAAAGATATCGGCAAATAGCAGAGATAAGTCAGGAACTTCTCGGGAAAATATAGCGAACTTAAAAAATTGCTTAAATTTAATTAGAAATACATATTTTTTGCAAAATTCAATAAGGAGATGCATCTAATGAGTCAATAAATGAGTAAACAAACCAAACAAGCTGATACAACTCCACCAATTGATATTGCCCTCCTCCAATCACATTGTCAATCCACTAACACTCATAGGCTGAAGCAATAATAGCTTAATTCCATAAATTCTCTAACAACATGAAAGAACAAAATGACCTCTCTTAGAAGTATTCAAGGAAAAGAGAAGCAAGAGAACTAGAACAACAAGAAGCAGCCCAAGGGACACTTGGAACCAAATTCAATGACTCTGGATCATTTAGTTTCCCAAATAACATGCACTCTCTTCTTGTCCAGTCTGGGACAAGTTTGACAGCACTTGAACCCATCTCTTCCTATGACGAGTTCAGCTGCAGTCAAACCCATCACTCGTGCTATGTTCTTGTCTAACTTCAATACCTTGAGCGTCCAGATTGTAAGTTTTAAGCGAGCAGATAGAATTAATAAACATATCTAAGACAGCGATAGAAAAATAGAACAAAACACATAACACAACAGATTATAGTGGTTCACCAAATCTGGCTACGTCCACTCTCAAAGCAGGGAAATCTATTATTAACATTTTACCAATACATCATCCATGGCATGTACACAGCCATTTATAGAAACATATACAACTAGCAAATGAGGAGAAGGGATAAGATGAAAGGTCATGTGACAGTTGGGCTTCACATACCCAACACAGATCAGTCAGTCCACATTTGCCTCTATTCTGCCATAACAACCTGGTTATTGCAACTCTGATTCAATTTGTTTCTTGCTTAAATGGGTCATCTGAAGAGTGTAAGTACAAGGACGAGTTTTGAGAACATTATGTAACTAAGGTAACTAATTACACTAATAAACCGATTCATGCTGTGATTACATCTCACTAATTAGAAGGCTTTTGGTCCCACAAATGCTGGGAACACACTAGATGTTGTGCCAGGTTCAATGTTCTCTCTTGAATGCGATTTGGCCTTGCACAGCCATATCTTTCCAGACCAAACCTCCATCTTCCGAAAACAATAATGCATGACTCCTTAATTTCTCCTCCTTCGGGGTAGTAGAAATACAAAAAGCAACACTTCTCAACTTTCAAAATAAGTAATCCTGAAGGATTTCCTAAACTGGACAGTTTAAGAAAAATAAAATAGCATGACTAAACCAGTCAGACACCCAAAGATTTGTCAATAAGTTAATGGCATACTAGCAAACTCACAGGACCTCTGACTAAGAAGATAACCGACTCTTGTATGTGCACCAAAATATGCCAGCGGATTAATATTTCAAAAAATGAATCCATTTAGCAGTGTATACACATGCATGAATAAACACACTTGAATGATCCTCTACACATTTATCAACTCATCTTGCACAAGATAAGGCATAAGTTACATTATCCGCTCACAGAAGTATGGAAGAACCTAACACTATACTACAACAAAAGGGAACAACAGAAATGTGATCATATTGAAATTGTTTGGCTTCTCCCCAATCAGGACTGGTGACCACTACAGATGGGCAACAAAGTCAGAACCTGCAAGGAAAACTAAAAGCAAAAGTGTGAACCAAAAGGACCAAGGCTTGCAGGTCTGGAAGATCAAGAAACCCACATGACTAATCTACTTCAAAGATCCCTTGTGAATCAATGTATTCCATTTGCATTGAAGAGAAGCGAGTCACAAAAGCTTCACAACTTATTACAGTGCTCTCCCACAAACTAATCCTCACTACAATCAGGCCAGCAAATGTGGTTAAGATGAATCCATTGACTTTCTCATTCAATATTCTGCAATATCCTTGCTGATCATGGAGACATCAATTATACATTCATCTTGCTTGACTACACATTCCTTACAACATTGAAACTTGCAATATTCAAAAGCCCTAGACAACTGCTAGATGCACACAGCCAGAAAACTGGTTTAACAACCATCCCCACAGCATCTTATATTCATGCATAAAATAGCTTTCAATTACAATCAACCTCATGGACATAGGAGATCAGTGAAAACACCGTTTTATGTACTTTGGGAAGTTTCTGCAGTCACTAGTTTTGATGAGCATAAAATGGAATAGAAGATTGCATCCGGAAGTTAGAGACTCAGAAAATCCACCTAGGATCTGTATATATATATATACAAAGGACAGGGGAGAAGATCAATCACCAGGCGTACAAGTAAACCCCTCTCAGCATCAAGCTCCTGTAGAAGAAGTTTCAGCCCATGCCAATAAATTGTAGTTGGTCATCCTCAGGGAAAAAGTGCCCTAAAGCCAGGCTGACCAAACAATTATCAAATCACAACAGGACAAAAGTGGTAACATAGACCTACAGCAAGGAAAGGAGTAATCTGCATGTTTCATGTCTTACACTGAATGCACCAAGGCAATAAAATCATCAATTAGAAGTGGCCCCGGCTGCAATATGTCCACTATGAAAATAAAACCTCTATAGCACAACACTTGGCACCTTGAGTGTGAAATTATTCCTATGTGCATATAGACATCCAACCTACAACGGAAACCAAGGCCACATGCAGTACAACTGTAGATCATCCTCTTGATGTTGCCAAATAGCAAAAGTGGTGCCTTTGCAAAGACAGAAAAAGGCTATACACAAGCAACAGGGAAAGAATTACTAAGAATGATTATTAGGGTGTGGGTTTGCAAGTTGACACAAGGCCCAAGAACTTGTACCACTGATTACCAAGAAACAGAGAACATCCATTGGGCGTCATGGTGAAACCATTAATTATAAGGAACAATTAGTACCTTCCACGAATACATGATACCATCCCTGAGATTGAAAAGCATTTTAGTCTATCAAACTGGTGATGGCAAGGAAGCGTGTTAACACATTTGAATTATGCTATAAGTCAACAGCATTCGATATGCTAGATATCATATCCAAAATCAACAATTATGTCAAGACCACATAATCAAAAGCACAAGACAATACGCATAGAAAAGTCAAGAGTGGCAACAAAAGGAGACTACACCCTACCAAGAAGAACATGCAGCGCTCATGGTCTGGACCACACAAGGAGTAGATCCACCAAAAAGAAGAGCACACCATATCAATAGGGCCTTGGGGCCCACCACCACCAAAGGCGACGTGGGGGACAATGAATCATGAACGAGAAAACATGGGCTACCACAAAGAATCATCCTCCTATAGATGAAAAAATGGCGTCCACCACTGACATCAGACCAAGGTTACCAAGCGCCATATAATTGGCCCATATGTACAATATCAAAACTGAGTTGATGTAGGAATACACGTGGACCAACATGAGAGTGCTGCGCATAAGACAAAGCCACAAGGAATCGGCCACAGTGAAGGATAACGATCAAGCATATTAGATTAATCAATTAAGGGGAGCAAAAAAGATCATACAGTAAATGCATGACACACAAAGAAACTTGTGTACCCAAGGGAATGGATCACTGTGAAGTAAGCGTAAACCACAAAAATAGTAGCAACACATAGCCAAAGTGGAGGTAATAGTGGCAAGTAGGGTGAAACAAAGAGCAATGACCAAAGGCAAACAAGCAACAATATTTTGGCAATAAGCAGAAGCAGAAGGTGACCAAAGGTCAGGACCAATGGCTTAGCAGCAAAAGGAACTGCAGCAAGTAAAGTGTTGAGAATGGCTAGGGTAGTTGTACATTATAGGATTTTGGCCACCAAGCAATAGACTTAATGTAAAGCCAATGAAACGCATGCTATAGGTTCTCTGCTTACCAGCATTAAAGGGTCTACATCCAAATAGAAATAAAGCATAGAAGTGAGACTCGGACTCAGAACAGACTCAGCAAGGGTGACCTGACTTGGGACTCAGCAAAAACTTGGCAAGACTCTGCAAAGTGAAAAAACCCACGAAATTTAGAGATATTTAGAAATTTAGAGATTCATAGAATCATTTTAGGTGGCAATTCAAGGATTTTATCTCAATTACCAGCATAATAAAGTTACAAAAGACCTTACAAATGGTTTGGAATAATTTTTAGGGGCGATCCAAGTATTTTATCCTGATCATCAGAAAAATAGAACTACACCAAACCTTTCTGGAGGACTCTGGAACACACATTAGGTGTTTCCAATTCTATGGACAGCAAGGAAGGAAAGGCCATGTTGTTACTTGAAATCTATTATCATACCTTCTGTGGCAATTGTTTATGAATTGTTCTCTGCTGGACAGCAACTGCTAAGCTCAGAACACTTTATTTTGCATCCCAAAATCATTCATGATGCAATTTGTGTAATTGAATTTGGGTAATTTAAATATCTACCAACTCCTAGCAATATTGGAATGATTAAATGTGATCTGTTAATCAACTGGGAATACAAACAGCAGAGATTATGATTTTTGTATGAATTTGTTTCTGTATGCCGAGTCCAGGCATCGGGACTCACTGGGACTGGGCTGAGTCCAGGCCCATGGGACTTGGACAGGGTAACCCAGCTTGGAACTCACCAAGTCCTAGCAAGCCCAGGAACTTTGAAATAAAGTGCTTGGGTCTGGGCAGAAAAACAATTATGAATGTTGGGCCACTAAAAATATGAGTTAAAGGACGCAGAACAAAGGGGAACTAAGAATCTAAGGCAATAGGACCACACCCAGACTCGGCCAAGGTAACCCAGCTTGGAACTCACCAAGTCCTGGCAAGTCCAGGAACTTTGATTAAAAGTGCTTGGGTCTGGGGAGAAAAACAATTATGAATGTTGGGCCACAAAAAATATGAGTTAAAGGAAGTAGAACAAAGGGGAACTAAGAATTTAAGGCACTGGGACCACTATTATAGCAGAGTAATCTAAGCCAGGAACATGAGACATTATGAGCAGGCACCAGATAAACAACTTTGGGCATATAAGTACACCATAAAACCATGGTGACATAAAAGACACCACCCTCAAGAGCACAAGACGAATAGGAGGTCATGCCAAAATAATGGAGCCCTTTGGTTGGTCATAATGAGCAAGTCAGTTTCAAAACATGCAAAACCTGAGAGATGCACATACAGGGTCTGGTCACGCAAAAAATGGCTCAACCCAACCCCATGGTCCAAATGTAAAACTGGGAAATCCTAAAAAATGGAAAGAACCATAAGCACCTAATCTGAAAAGTGAAATGCATGTTAGGGTTACCAAAAGCCACAAGGGAGCACATGAACGTCAGAAAAGCAGGCAGAAAATAGTGCCAACAGAGAGTCTAAGACAAAACACATATTGCCAAATTTAGCCAAGCACAAGTCCCAACACTTAACTAAGTGCAAACATTTAAACTTCATCTTATATCCATTATTAATTTCAAGAACCAGTAAATCACCAGCACAATGCCTACCTGGGCACCAAAGTAAGCAAGTTCTGCTGCTTCATCAAACGTCAAAAATGGTACAGGTTCTGCCTTAGGATAGATGTTAGGATCACATGTCAGTACTCCATCCACATCCTTCCATACCTGCGCACTATCAAAATATTTTGCAGTCACTCATTGGAATTTTTCATCCTTCTATGAAATATGATCAAAAACAATGCAGAGGTATCATCGTACTCCATGTGTATATGTTATATATTATAAAGTCTAAGCTAAAATAAAAATCAATGTTGAAACTTGCAAGTATATTGGTCATTCACTTCAGAAATACAGAAAGATAAAATAACTAGGTAAGCTGTTTCATAGGTTACATTTGGCCTCGAGCACACTAAAATCCTTCTATTCTATTCTATTCAACAGGTCCATATGTTCAGACAAATACATTCAGAAAAGAATTGCAGAATAGCATGAAGCTCAAATGCAGCAGCAATAAAGAGCTGCATTTGTCAACAACTAGGCATATATAGCATGTCCTTCAAATAAAACAAGAAAACCCACCTGAATCTCTCTCAAGCCTAAAGCTTTGCCTATAGCTGTTGCAGTTAGGTCACTCCCACCTCTACCCAAGGTGGTGACAGCAGAGGTTTTCCAGCCCTGTTCATTGGAACAGGCATGCTCAAATTAGAACTAGCTGTTAAATTCACACCATGCATATAATTTTGGTTACATATATTTGTGCTAACTGGATGAAATACCTTTCCAAGGAAACCAGTCACAATGGGGATTGCGGGATCCTTTAGCCAGTCACTATGTAATCTTTTTGCTACAGCAGGATAAGTTGCCTCCAAAATATCAGCATTTGTAAACTCATCAGTTGTAATGAATCCAATGTCAAAAGCATCATACTGCACATTATTTTCTAGGTTAGAATAACAAATTATCTTCTTTTTACTTAACAGAACAAAAAAGACTCAAAAGAAAGAAAAAAGATTATATTAACGTCTGCAGATGACCAAAAGTAGATCAATGGGACTTGCATTACAACAGTTAACAATGGAAAGTTCTAGGCAGAGAGAGCCCTAGAATTAAAATAATAAAAGTACATAAGATAAAATAACACACTGTGCCACTTAAACTTAAAGTAATAATGTGATTAATTTGAAATCGAACAAAAAATTAATTCTAAACTATCAGCATACCCACTAATCATTAATCCAATATCAAATGCATCCACACCACTTTTCATTTTGAACCAGCTGCAAATTCTCTTTCAAAACATTTGCTGTAAATAAAATTGTCTAGACAGCAAAGCATCACCAACCCATGAATTTTTCAAAAATATTTTTATTTGGATCAACATCAAAATACTCCAATAACAATGGATCTTCTCAAAAATATTTTTACTCGGATCAACTTCAAAACCCTCCAATAACAAATATTGAATTTATCAAGCTCGGGAAATTAAAATTGCAAACAAACATTTCCAACCTATTTCCGAGACATTGAAAACAAGAAAAGAAAATAAGAATAATGGGTAGACTGTCCTGATTTTCATTTAAGCATAGCACTTACCCATTTAAAAAGTGTATTATTCAACTAGGAAGATCATATTCATTTACAAACATCCCATGAAAACTTGAAAGAAAGCCCAAAGATAATGAAATTTTAAAAAAAAAGTGCTACAGGTTGCACTTTGTGTTATAAATCAAACCATCCATCTACCCTTGCAGAATGCAGAATAAGGCATAAGTTTTCTTTCCTTACATATAATATCTCATTAGTTCTATAATTTAAAGCACTAAATTTCCCAACACAACACATGATGTATTTGAAGTGAAGATATCCAGCAGCAAGGAACATGACACACCTGCCGAGCTTTTGCACCAATCTTGTTTAGGTAAGCTGCAAAAATCCTTGTTGACATGCGTTCCCCAAAAGAAACTAGATAATCTCTTGTACGAGGTGTCAATTCTTTCATCAATGCAATTCCAGTCAGAAGTTGCTCAAACTCCTCCAACAGCTCTGTCATAACAAAAACTAAAATTAGCCAGCATCTAACTTCATATACTGACAAATTATGAAGACAAGAATGAATGATCAACTAAAACATATAAAGCCATCAATATTTGCTTAAGATGTCACAAATTAAGCAGGATATTAATAATTATCAACCATTTTAACAAAAATTCATGTAAATCATAGGGGTCTATGATCTATGATTTATGAAAATATCCCAGAAAAATAAAATACAAATACAATAGTTACAATTGAAAAGGTGCAAACAATTTGTAATAAATTAGAGTTCACAGAAAAGCACAATTGACAATTACAAAGATGGAAACTAATTTTCCAGTCACTAGCAAGGAAAGCTTTAAAGCATTAAATGCTAAATGTAAAGACAGAAATCTTACTGAAAGACAAGATCAAGAAATTGTCATTTAATCTGAACTTTCAAACAGTCCCAACAAGCCTCCTTTTGGAGTGGACATCAGAACACGGGAATGCAAGGGGACATCTAGAAGCAACCCTCCTGTGCTGTACTCTATCCTCCACAAAAAATCCTAGATATTAGATTCTTATGGGAAAATAACATGGACAAGAGAAGGACCAAGAGGTGGAGACAAGACCCAGTCGAACACTAGCCCTGAAGAAACTTCATCCTACAGCACAGAAAATTATGCTTCAGGGATCACTCTGTAGATGGATTCACTTTCCTGGATAGATAATTGACCCAGGCATCACATTTGACATTTAATCTAATCCCACTATTGGCCTCAATGAAACAAACTAAACATGATGAGACTTTACCTATATTTAATAATTGCACTTAACAAATTAGTATTTGAATGGAAACCCTTCCAATATCCATGAATGAAAAGGGAGAACAATAATTCATCATTGAGATATACTAACCTATCATAGATTTCAAAGAGGTGAACAGAGGTGCAGATGAGGAGCAGATCCACAAGATCAATCAGTGACTGGGCAAAGAAGTCATACTCCAGACTACCTGCTACAATAAACAAAGGTGATAATAAAGGGCGAACATAATTCACTGCTTTGCTCCCTGTGCCTTCCCTAGTAATACTGAGTTGAAGTACTGGAGGTACATCATCGAAATATGTCAAGAGTTGTTTTCCTTTGTGATTGTAAGAACTACAAGACTGTTTAATGTATGCACTGTGAAGCTGATTCCTTGACTATTCACATTTCTTGGTCGTAGAATAAATCAATATTTGCCTTCAATTTCACTTTTAGACTTTTCAATGCCTAATAGGTGCAATCCATGGCTCTATCAAGTGTGGTAGTTGATGTAGGAATTTGCAAGGTAAAGAACCATGAACTTGTTCATTAAAGTGCAAAACATTTCATAAAGTGAATTAATGATAACATGTAATGTTTCGGGCCAAGTAATAATGCAAATCCGATTCATAAGCTTCCATAAACACTTATTATCACTGTTCCACGGGGACGCGTCCCCTACCCTTTTTGCCTCGTCCCCGTACCGGGTACGAAACGGGGACGTGGGTACAGCTTTTCCCCGTCTCCTAAGATGTTTCCAATCTGGAGAAATCGGGGACGCGTTCCCTAATTCTCAGAACAGTGACAGCGGCTTTAAAACACAAAAAAAAATGTTTTTTTAATTTCATGCATGATACATTGATACTTGGAGCCTTTGGGCATTTTTGCTATATGTATGCAATATTCGGATATATGATATGTATTATAATTTATATCATATTGTCATTTCAATCTTGAATCCTTGATAGCTAAGTTTTCAATTTCCATGTATGCCTATGACTCTATGGTGAAAGGTTTATCAATATTATGATATTCATATATGAATTTTGTCTCTCTATATATAAAAATTCCCTATGTTTTTAGTCGCCGTCCCCTAAGGTCCCATCCCCTAAATTTTGGCTTCGACCCATACCCATACCGGAAACACGTCCCTGTCCCGGAAACTCCGTGGAACACAGCTTATTATTTGATTAACAACACTATAAAGTATAAACCCTCCCATTCAATCAGACATTAGATAGCTCAGATTTGAAACTATTGTTTATGCATCAGCAATATCATTACATTTTGAGCAGTAAATTACAGAAATAACTCCTAATCTTCTTATCAAAAAAATTGCACCATGCTGAAACTGGTTCAGCATTTCAATGACACAATGGGAATGATCTCAAGGTGTGGTACCTTACAGACAAGATCAAACATCCAGATATGGTTTGCTTCCTATATAACCTAGATGTGGAGTATTGATCCAACTCAATACCAAATGAACCTACAAACTAATCTTAATCTAACAGCTTGCTGAGGGAAAGGGAAAGAGAAATGAAAGAAAAGAGTAGGTGGCGATGCACCTAGATTAAATGAGTTTCTTCCTACTCATACAACATAGAGAATGAAGTAGACCGGTGGATGAAATCATACAGTTCTTTCTTAAACTAGCTCCTGAAGGCATGTATGGAGATTAGGATTTGACAAATGCTGGGAGGGAAAGTGAAGATCCATAGTTAGCCCCTACAAAGGAGTTTAACACCACATACAAACATAGGAAATGGTAAAACATTCATTCAAATATGAAGTTAAAAAGGTGTTACACTACACATCACTCACTGTGAGAGAGAGAGGGGGGGGGGACATGGCAAGGAGAGAAACTATGATTGTGGCTCTACCAAAATCTAAGATGTGTACACATAAAATCTCAAGTTGTGGGCATAGAAAGCACTATGACACCACAACCATAGTCCTGCATTAATGATTTTGATAAGTGCAGAAACCTCCACAAAATGCGCTGAAAATTGTGGCCCAAGAATAGCAGCCTAACATAACAGTGAGTTTGCAGCAATAAATGAAGCATGTCGCCACTTTCCCCCAAAAATAGCACCAAAATGCATTGAAGATCTTCATGGGCACTCATGATGCAAAATTTGGGCAGTTCCAAGAGTGGCAACATGTTAATGGCTCTATAGGAGTACGTGGAGAAAATAACATGAATTGGCAAAAGGGTGATTGTTGGAACCAAGTGGACATTTGTCTAGTTCCAGGAACCACCAAAAGCTCTGCTAACTATTCTTCTCTTGCTTTTCCTTTGTTTTTGTTTCTTCCAATATTGTATTTTCCTTCAACAGAGTGCACTGCAAAAGATTGACCCACTTTGGGAAGTGAGGTCTTGGCCTCCATCAAGACAAATGATGCTTTGTCAAGTTCAATTGATAAGGCAAAACTCAGTCAAGATACGGATATATCCCAACAACCTTAAAACCCTTGCAATATCTCAAAGATCTAAAAATTCTTAAAATAGCAAAGATTCGATTTGTTTCGGAAACCACAAGAGGTCTCACCAACTACCTCTTTAGCCTTGCGCTTTTCCTCTTTGTGACTTGGCTCATTCTTTGTTCTTTGTTGCTTTTCTAGAGTTCCCAACTAACTAGGAACCACCAACTATACTTGCTTTTCCTTGCCTTTCCTTCGTTCATTCTCCACGGCCTTGTTTCTTTGTATCTTTGGCTCCTTTGGCCTTAGTTCCTTCACCATAGTTTCTTTACCTTTCCTTTGACTTTGAATGGATCTGAACTAGGAACCTCCGACAAGTTCCAGTTCCCACCTCTCTCCCTAACAAAGCAAAGGTAAAGATAGGAATGTAGGAAGTGAAAAAGAAGGAAAGAATATTGAAGCACCAGAGCTACCCATGACTCCTAGATAGGTGCTTCAGTTCTTCCCCTAAAATTTGACACTTCTTTAATTTTCCACCTGCCAAGTAATTTCTTGACTTAATGGCATAACGCCATAAAGTCTCTTTCTCTTTGTTTCAAAATGGCTGAAACATGAGGCTTCCAAACATGTTGTGTCTCCCTGTTGTGGCATTTTGTACTATCTAATGGCATGGCTCCAAGGAGAGGGGGACCTCTTGTAGATGCCAAGAAAATTAATAGAATTAGAGATACTTAAGTATTTAAAATTGAACTGCCCTTCAAAAATGAAGTCTCATTGAAGATTGATTAAAAATTTAAAATCAGACTCCCTTTTGGTTTTAGACAGTGCCTTTCTTCCAAGTTACTGATTGGTGTGTATGCTTTTTTTCAAGGCCTCTTCATAGAAATTTTCCATGGATGGTTATTATTTTCTCTCCTCGTCAATTGGAATTGGCAAGAGTGATAGAGGTAGACCCACACTGCTTGCTAACCAACTTGTATCAGATGTATAGTTCCCATCAAGAAAGATCATCCATTTGTCAAATGCGTAAGCTTTGCTTGCATTTAACTTACCATATGTCCCCAATGCTAGTGAATATTTCCATCAAAGCAAGTCAAGATAAGTTGATAGAATCCAAGAGTATGCCTGCTCTAAATTCCACCCACTCAAGAATCTCCAATTATATTGTATGTCATGTTGGCATAAAATGCAATTGATTGGTGTGTATTAGCACTAACCCCCAAATATGTAATAAAGGATAACATAGTTAAGCAAATGTGAAGATGAAAGAGAAGGGTAAGCTTACTCCTAGTAAAGACAATTCATTTGAAAGAGGTGGTCATTGTATAAAGATTAACAACATTCAAACATTGGGAAAACCATAAAGATGAAAAATGACCAAAGCTAACCGTGGATGAGTTGCAAGATGTATTCAAAGTTACCTTGTAAAGAAAAAACAACAGTTAAGCAACCATTCATCAGTTCTTACCAACTCTGAAGGCCCAACATTAGCAGAGATCTATGGAGAGACATCTTGCATCAAGAATTACCTATGATAAATAGAAAATTTTATAGAAACTGTTGGAAGGCTCCACATTTATCAAATAGTCTCAGTTCATGTCTACAATTAATCGACCAAATCTTAGGCAAAATGACTTGTCTTTATAATATAAAAAAGAAATATAAATTATATTAATATGAATGTGTTAATCTATGTTAACAAACTCAGCTGAACCATTCCAAACCCAAATGGACCTGATCCTACACCGATTTGCTCCTCAACTCCATTGAGATCTCCACTCTAACCCCCACTAGTTATTGGGATCCCATCACATAAGAAACTTGTTTACAATGAGGGGATGATGAGGAATTGGGATCTAGTTCTTGAGTGCACTACTTAGACTTTAATGTTCCACCGCTTGCCAAAAGTATATTTGGAAGGAGTACCTTCTACATATGAAATGGATAGTGTAAGTGGCATTGTAGCTCAATGTGATTCATATGAAATTGAACTAAGTGTTGAATTTGATGCACTTGATGAAGGCCAATATGAAGATTATTGAATATTGATTGGATATTTCATTGAGTATTGACAATTGACTAGTTACTAAATTGACTATGGTATTTCATAAACAGTTATGTTTAGTGCCAAACTCAGTTGGCAATATCATATTTTTAAATTGATAATATTGTAATAATCTAATATTGAGAACAATGATTTCTAAAATTGAGAGCTTCCATTAAATTATCATTATGCCATATCCCTTTTCTGGTCCATTCCAACATCTTTGGAAAATCCTTTTTTTTTTGGAGAGCACCAACATTATTGGGAGAGTGTTGATAGTGGCAAAGAGTTTTGAGAACCAAGAGGAGTATAATGGTATCGTATTTGTGCAGATCCAACATTCTAAGAGCACTTCATACTTCTTGGAGAAGTGTATCATCTTGGGAGAATGCCAACTTGTACATAGATCACTTTCCTATCCACTCACAATATTGAAGATAGGTAAGAATTCATACTTTGGGCTATTTAATTATTTTCCATAACTTTGGCATATATCCCTTTTCTGGTCCATTCCAACATCTTTGGAAAACCCATTATTTCTTGGAGAGCACCAACATTATTGGGAGTGTTTTGATAGTGGCAAAGAGTTCTGAGAACCAAGAGGAGTATAATGGTATCGTATTTGTGCAGATCCAACATTCTAAGAGCACTTCATACTTCTTGGAGAAGTGTATCATCTTGGGAGAATGCCAACTTGTACATAGATCACTTTCCTATCCACTCACAATATTGAAGATAGGTAAGAATTCATACTTTGGGCTATTTAATTATTTTCCATAACTTTGGCATTTGTAAACAAAATAATTAAATTATTAATTAACTAAATTGGCTATTTTAAGCTTGAATAATTTTATTTAATTAACTATTTTATAAAGCAACTTTCCAAGGTTTAAAACATAAAGAAAAACTAATAAAGTTGCTTGGGGTGAAAAAAAAATAGATCAATTTCCTATGCACTCAAGATATGATGATGGGTGGAATTTCTCCCATAATGTGTTGGTTAAGTGTTGTGGCTAGCAAGGTTCAAACCCTCGTTCGGCAATTGTGATCACAAGATTGTGCCTTTTCTGATCCTACAAGAATATCTAAGTACATCCAATAAAAAATGGCAGGTGTAGATGGTTCTACTCAAGAGAGTGGTCAATAGTCGCCTCATTCATGTGATGGTACCTGAACCCACATTGCATTTAGAAATAGGCCGATAGAATGGTGTGTCTAATAAAAGCATTTGTGCAGCAACGTGAGGAATTCCCAAATTCTGTCAAAGTATGGACGCCCAGTTGTATATCGTGCTTGTACTTATCCCTGCCATGAGGCTACTTTGCCACACTGGTATATCAAACACTCGGCTAGTGCTTGTGAGGCAACTCTTACTTATGTTCATTATGCACTTCCACGTTGGTGTAGAAAAAAAGCACTTCTTCACGCCTCAACTACTACTATTATCACACTTTCTTGTTGAAGACACCTCAATGGTGTCCTCACTTCCACTGTCAGAGGATTCTTGCTGGTGCACTTCCTAATGCGGCCTCTTTTTTATTGATTTATTGCCTCCTGTAAGAATATCTAAGTGTGTCCAATAAAAAAATGGCAGGTGTGGATGGTTCTACTCGACTAAGTGGTCAATAGTCGCCTCATTCATGTGATGGTACCTAAACCCGCACTGCATTTAGAAACAAGTTGATAGCATGGTGTGTGGTGTATAAGCATTTGTGCAGCAACACAAGGAATTCCCAATTTCTGTCAGAGTATGGACGCCCAGTTGTATACCATGCTTGTACTTATCCCTACCATGAGGCTAATTTGCCACACTACTATATCAGACGCTCGGCTGGTGCTTGTGCAACGACGCTTAATTATGTCCATTATGCACTTCCATGTTGGTGTAGACAAAAAGCATTTCTTCACGCCTTAGCTAATACTATTATGCTAGATAATATCCCATTCTTTCTTTGTGAGTTTGTCTCTATATACCAATTATAATAAGTGTTTCATTTGGTCCATCAGCATCTTTCGTGTTGACTTCTTGGGCACTGTTACTCCCTTGGATGGTATTCCAAACGCTCATGCGAATTCTACTAGCCAAAAGGATATAGTGATAGGGTGGCAACCACAGTAGGGAATGGTGGTCTTGTGTGAATGATTGTTGTAGCACATAACCATTGCTTTCAGTACCTACTCAAACTCTCTAACATTAAATACTGGCATTTGGATGGCTTTGTCTACTTCTACATGTTTGAGCACCTTCATCTTGTTGGTATCATTTGTTTCCTACCACCAAGTGTGACAGTCTATGCCACTCAAACCCTCCTAGGTGAGTGATTCTATGGTATTTCTTTCATCACTCTGTACACGAGGTCATGATTTATTTAACTTGGAGCTACTACAACTTGTCATTCTTTGCTTTTTTCTTCTTTTGTTGACTGGTGTTGTACTGATTTCCTGTGTGTTGGATCACAAAAACTAGATTTCACAATTTTCTTTTTGAGAATTAATAATACCAATTTGACTTTTTGTAACTATTTCTCTAAGTTACTATGCTCTTGGCATACGGAAAAGGCATGTCTGGCCAAACTTGAGTGATTTGTTCATACGACAAAGACCCCACAACTTACTGGCAAGACAAAGATCCTTCCTTGTATGGCAATTCCCAATCTACATATGACCACACCACTTAGTCTTCATATGGCCACCACAATTACTCCACTACAATCACTCATGCCACTATCACCCATACTGTCATGTCCCCATTTTGGCTAACATCGTTTGGCATGGCGGATTTGCCTATCATTGACTCTCGTAGGCAAATGGTTTGGAGAGAGGGTCATTATGTTGATCATTTGATTGCATATTGCTGACAGAGCCTACATTCGGTAGAGCCTACATCCAATTTGGGCCTACATGCAGTTGTAGTGGAGCCTACATCCAGAGTGAGCCTACATCCAGTTTGAGCCTACATCCAGTTGTAGTAGAGCCTACGTTCAATCTTGAGCCTACATTCGGTTGTAGTTGGGCCTACATTCAGTTATGAGCCTACATTGTTATAATTTTGAGTTGAGAAATGTACTTTATTATTATAATGTTATTTTATTATAAAGTACATTATAATTGGATGTTTCTAGAAGTTCTAGCAACTTCTCAAGGAAAAGAATAAATAGAGGGCTTGGGCTTTCATTTGGACATGCTTGGATTTGGGATTTCTTCTACTGCTTCATTGTGAAGCAATTTGTAGCCTTGTGGTCTGCAAATACTATTTGATCTTTGGGAACGAATCACACCCCTAGATTGGCATAACTGAGGTAGTGAAATATCTACTGAAGGGTTGCAAGTTTGGAAGTGGTATTCAGCCATTTCAAGTTGAGCTTATTTGGAATCCTCAGATTTACCTGAGGGTTTGAGTTTTGGTTGCAAGAGGAAAAAAGCAGTCCGAAAAAACAGATTCGAAAAAGCAGTCCGAAAAAGCAGATCCGAAAAAGCTGTCCGAAAAAAGCAGATCCGAAAAAGCAGTCCGAAAAAGCAGATCCGAAAAAGTAGTCCGAAAAGTTATTGCAGCCATCTACAATCAGGTTCCTCATTTCTCATTTGGCATTTGGCATATTTTCTGAGAAATGTATGTTTTCAGCTGAGTACAAAATATAGCTTCAGCACTTTACGATTTTACATTGTACTTGTCTTTGTTTGCCATTTGGCATTATTGGTAACAAAGGAAGGCTAGGATTTTGCAAGTGAAAGGGCATTGTAATTTTCAGTCTATCTATATTGCAAACCTAGGGTTTGATGATCATATCATTGACTGAAAAATGTATGGCATTGTTGCAAATTGTTGATATATGAATGGCATATGGTTTTGAGCAATTTCCTACATCATTGATAGTGTTTTAGATGGTATTTGGTTGCTATCTATTATTCTGAAATTTTGGGACAGCGAACTCATATATTGCAAAATAATTTCCTATATTCAGTATTTTTCTTTCAGCAGTGTATTCAGTGCATGCCAACTGTTTGACGAATTTTCTCAGTTCAGTATTAGTGGTTTTTAGTGGCCTTTATAGTAAGGGTCATTACAGCCATACAGGTAATAGGCTTCCACTCAACAATCTAGTTCCATACAGCATGACTATGTGTGGTAGTTGCAGAACCGCATACAAACCAACCTCGTACAACCAATGTGTCATTTGACTTCCATACGGTAAGAAAATGTGCAACTAGAAATTTTCGTACAACAGCTAGAAAGTTTTGTACAGCCAAATCAACCCACCTCCATGCTGCAACAATGATGTATAAATGTTTTTGTACAACAGCTACAATTTTCCATATGGTGGCAACAAGAGATGGATGTTCTTACAATGGCGAGAATAATAACAAATTTCTTCTATACAGTGATAGTAAAGAGGCACAAGGGCTTTCGTACAATGGTGGTGTCAAATTTCCCAACCCTTCAAACAAATCAATGCCAATTACCTACACACTTCTCACCCTTGATTCTACTAATAATCAATGAAAATAAACAACACGTTCTTTTTATAATTTTCCAATGTGCATTAGATAGAACTCTTATTTTTTACTCTGCACTTTTTTCAAGGACAAATTCTTCTAATTTGGCATTCATAACATTTTCCATCTTTTTACCAATATTCTCCAACACCAACTTTTTAATAAAATGCCTTTTGCCTTTTATTTTCCAAATTTTAGATTTTTTAAATTTTGATTTCTTAATTCCTATATTTTTCAAATAAAACTTCACTTTTGATTTTTTTATTTTTCCCCAAGTTTTACTTACCTCTTTCGCACTTTTATACTTTTTGCTTCTTTTAGCATGTGCAACATGTCCCTTCATAGGGCCTACATGGTTTTGGATTCTCCATCACTGCTCTCCCCTGTACTATCGTCATAACTGGCCTACTTTCCTCTTGATGTCTTACTCTCACGCTTGATGTCCATCGCTCAATCGTAAGCGTCGACGTAGGAAGATGGAGGCACCACTTTCATCTTTTTGTGCAACAAGGGAATCAACCCCTCAATGAACCACCTCTTCTTCAACCCATCGGCTAGTTGATTCTCCAACTTGTCGAGCAGTTCCTTGAGCCTACAATTGTAAACTTGTACGTTCTCACTCTTCCCTTGCTTCGTGTTATATATTTTTGCAACACTTTCATTGTCGTCTTTCAACAATTTGAATTCTTCCTAAAATACATTTCTAAGTTCAGCCCATGTCAACTTGCGCTCATCTAATAAGTTTGTATACCAGTCGATGGCAATTCCCCGTAATGTGGCAGGGAGTGCCTTCAACCACTTTTCTTCATCATCTTATCCCCTCGCCTCCCATATGGTTATGCAAGTTTTGCAATGGAGTGCGAGATCATCCAATCTGTCACCTATGAATTTGGGGAGTTTTTTCCTCTCCAAGCTATTCACCATTTTTTCTCAATAGGTACTGTGTATGACCGGATTGGAGCGTCTTTCACTCTACCATGTTCTGGTGCATCTATTGCACTCTCAACCACCTGCGAATCCTATACACGTCCAACTGCATCTTCCACACCTTGGCCACCTCCCTCATTTTTGTACTCTCTGCTCCCTAGAGTCTTCAGCTCTGGCCCCCCTATTCTCAGTGCTTCTCTGAGGGACAAATTCTCAATACAGAACACATATTAGTTCCAAAGATATTGGCAACCTCAGTCTGGAGGATCCATTCTTCCCCTTCGTCTGATTGCATTGATGGGGTGGTGGGGTTGGTATTGTCTGAAGGTTCAGAATCCCCATTGGAAGCAGGGTGTGTCGCTTGGTTACTTGCCTGATCGACGAGGTCTTCACTTACTTCGTTGTCCACAAGTGGTAGGTTTCTAGCAACCTCTTCCAACTCACTCCACGTACGCGGTCTTGCCCTCTGTCGAATACAACTTTGGCTTACACTACAGCTCTTGCTTTTTGTTGAACTCTCTAATCATTCGACAATTTCTTGTAATTGTCGCCTCCTCTCACTTGTTCTCTCAAACAAAGAGATCGCTATACTGCTCCTTCTCCCTCCTCTTGAGTATATTTGGTATGACATTCCTTATTTCATCGTAGGGGCATTAATTTCCCAAGCATACTATATTGGCCAATATCCTGCTCTTCCTCCTCCCTCCAAATCCTTTCTTCGTATTGTTGAAGTATTTGCTATCGACATTGCTCTCATTGTCTTTCCTCACGTTGTTCTTACAATTCAATCAAATTTTATGCCAACCTTGGGATATTCCCAAGAAGATCATAGATCACAAATCGCATTGTGAGTTCATCGTATATTGTGCCTTCAAGAACCGCTCACTCCCAAGCTTCCCTCTAAACGTATTGATTGACAAAAACTTCCCACAAGTGTAACAAGTCCTTTGTCAATCAATCTTCCTGTGTCTCCTCTTTGTTGTCCTCGACATCACTGTCAATTACAAGCACTTGTTGTTCGAACAATCGACCAATTACTCCACCATCTTGCCTATTGGCCTTCGGTTAGATCTCCAAATTCCAGTAGGCAACAGCGCCAAAATGTTTACTCCCTACTACGAGTGTTTTAAATAACAGAGTAAACAGGAATACAATAAAGAACACATTCAACACAATAACTCAGATGCAACGCATATGTATGGCCAAAAGATATAACTTTATTACCAAGTGTAATATTTGTATGATTTTAATTTGAACTAGTTCCCGAACCAAACATAAATAGTGTCAAACGGTTGGTTAAGACCGCCAACCATCAACAACCAACACAACCTCTTGGGAACAACTAATTACATTGCCAAATACTAACAAGACTTTACAAAGTATTGTTTCTTTAATAGCAGCAATTTTGTCGTCTACAAACTACTGCTCATTGGTCATCCCCAAGAACACAAGGCAAATTCATATAACAAGTTTCTTTTCTACTACAACAGCTATATTGGCCCTCAATAGTAGGGAAGTTTCTAAAGGAAGTGCTTTGAGTACTTCTAAGATATCCCGACTTGGCCTCTTCAACCTTGGATAGTCCTCACCAAGCATCATCATATCTCTCATAGTAGTGCTTGAATTGCTCTTCCATTTTATATGTAGACACAAATATACAATGAGAATTCAGTACAAATTTTCACTAGCACATACTTTGTGGGCTCTTATTCACCATGCAATGCTATTTGTCAATGGTGGAATGCTTTATCTTGTCCTATGTATTTTCTTCTTTTTCTTGGATTTTAGGGTTCTCTCTTCTTAGAACTTTCTCTTGTTAACTATAGTAACCTCTACTACCATTGAGCTACTTTTTATAATGTCCCCCCTAGAAATGTAATTTAATAATAAATAATAAATAATAATTTAATAATATCCCCCCTAGAAATGTAATTAAATGAATTTATATTTCTATAATAATGTTGTTTCATAATCAAATCACCCTAAACGGGGCAATCCTTTTGTGGCTGAATTTCACGCTCCCTGTATTTTAATCTTATTCAAGAAAGAATCAACACATGCATACGCAGCCAATATCAATACTCAGATAACAGAGTCAACAGTTATATTACCTTCATAGCTTCAGCATTATGCTATCGTTCCCTTTCTTATTTTAACAGAATTAACACGCTTACCTTCAAGTAGAGGCAATATTTTGTTTTATAGGCTATTCTTTAGCAGAAGAGCATATCTTAGTTTAAACATCATTATTTCATTTGTATGGGCAATCTAACTCTGTTGATACAAAAAGTGCAATTCTCACCTGATATAGTTGACTGGTCAACTCCAAGCTCGTCAACAGTGCTACCAAAAGAACAAGTATAACCTTCAGTTAGAAACACACTTTTCTATTATGGTAAATAAAATGCCTAAACTCACAGCCACCATGTCGTAAGGATGCAGTTCTTACCATAAATGTAGATCCTTTATGAATGCTAATTGCTCAATTCCAGGGACCTTTGCTACACCACAGGTGACAGCCTTCTCTCCAGCCTACAAAAACAATGTACAAGAGTCAGTGAGCATTTATAAAGGTCAGCATAAATTTGGAACTTGAATCATAATCTACTGGAATGGGCTGAAATCATCACATGTGAAAAAAGAAATACATCTAAAATGTTGTAAGTGTGGAGAAAAGAAAACTCCAGAGATGCTATAGCAGATGCTCAAAACTTATTAGATGCTTTTTTTGTTCTGTGAATCTAAAATATACCCATCTTTAATGATTAATTTCTCATTCAACAAAAAAAAGTGGCTCCCAATTATTAAGTGTAGAAAGCGAGCTTTTAATTTTATTGTACTAAATGAATCCCACACTAGTTTTATGTCTAGAAAAAATGACTAATTTAATAGCCTCCTCTATTGATTGATTGGGACAATAAGCTGCATAGTTGACACACATATCAAAAATTTAGAAATTGGCACCACCAACTTTCAAGAGAGCAGCAAAGCTGCATATTTCAAATACATAAACTATTAAATATAAAAGGAAAGGCTAGTATATTGCTCTCACAAAATTAGAGATTCACACCACCAACTCAAGAGAGCAAACAATTTCAGCAATTAGTGCAAATTGGCTTTGGCTCTTAAGCATAGGGACCTTATTCTGGTTGACTGTGTTAATGTTGCATCTAGAAGCTCATGTGCTATAACTAATTTTGAAGTAAAAATGTAACCCAATGGACAAGAAAAAACTATATCAAACGTTTGGGATTTATTAGTAAAAAATTGTTTTGGTAAGTGAGTTTCTCATATGAATTATGATAAATTTGCTATTCTATTCTTACCTTGTCTGTAAACATAAGAATCTATGGTAGATGCTTTCTCGGCTCTCCTAAAGTTCGTAACCAATTTTCAGAGTTGCATAAATTACAGGATTCAACTAATTTATAATAATATGCATCAATGCTAAACCATCACGAAACGTTCAAAAATTTAAAAAGAGTGTCATTATTCTTTATTGCTAAAAAAGCCAGCAAGGATGACTGACATGAAAAATATAAACAAAAGAAATGCAGATAATTAACCACAAAAGGCTTCTATAATGTGTGATTTAAAAAAAATATGTAATATTAAAAGACAGAGCACCCAGGTTCATCTACACACAAACAGATTCCAGTTCATGACTGACTGTCACAGTTGCATAAATTGCAGAAGGGTTCAACTAATTTAAGATATCAATAGACGCACAATGACAGATAACTAAAATAACTTTGACCTAAGATGCAGAGATCGCACCTGCACCCACGCACTGGGTTCGGGTGTGTTTCGGTGCTGGTGTGCAAACAGTGGTGCATCTGGGTGCACACCAAGCGCACCCGGGTGTGCACACAGTGATGTGTCTGGGTGCACCCAGGTGCGCTTGGTGGGCACCCGGACGTACTCAATGCTAATTTCATTGAACAAGATGTATAGCCGATGCATAAAATGTGGTAGTAAATTCCAGTTCTGCTCCAGCCTGATATTGGGAGTATATCTCTGTTTTTCACCTTCCTCTATTTGCTGCGACTTTCCTTTGCCAAAGTCTGATAAATAAATCTTTCAATATATTGATATATTGCTAGAGAATCCTCAATATCTTCCTTTTCACTCATAGTATTATCAAGCGGCAAAATTATTTGGCCACCTTTAAAATATAATGTTTTAATTTTAAATATAAACTATAATCTCACATGCAAGTATCCAAACCAAAATATATATTTTTGATGCCAGAACAAAGTACCACTTATATTTTCATCAACATAGACAATATTTCCCTTCTGTAGAGAAACTTGATTAGTTCAGTGGATTTAAATTCTCTGAGGGTAATAATAGCCGCACTTTGTTCATACATCTAAGACAAAGTTCCATGGACACAGATACGGATGCGGTATCACATATGGATATAGCCCTTTTTTAATACACCCAATATGGATACAACTGGATACAACATTAATTAAAAACACATACACATATTTAACGCAATCTTCGAAGTTACTAGAGGAGATTTTCATTACTTCAAAAGCAATATAGACATATAAATGCCACATTAATAACTATATGTTAATTTAACACTCTACAACATGCAAAAAATAGTAGAGTTGCGTAGGAAGATAACCCAAAAAAATGGTTCGCTGAAATAGAAAAACATTTCATTTGTCTTTCTCATTTGGTGTAAGTTTTGTTTATACCAAAAAAAAATTAAAATTGCATGAATGAAGTTTTTTTAAGTTAAAATTTGGGAAGATTTACATCAAATTTTTAAAAAATCAAATCACATAGTATTCGGCAAGGTAGGAAAATCAAGCTTTTTTGGGCACACATGGGTACAATATTCAACGTGTATGCAGGCTGTATCAGATATGTATCCAAATTAGAAACAGGGATATGCGCACCCCATGAGGGATTAAGGAATTTCCGGCTAGTATGAGATTCCAATATCATAAAATTTCCACATCTTACCATACAAGTTCAATAATCTGCAGCAACATTACATCAATTAAGCAAATTATAGCTTGAAATCACCCTACAAGTTGTTGTCACATGTATGAGGGCATTTCGTTAATAAAGTGCATCAAAATAAGATATAAGCAGCTGTACTGTATACAGGTGATCTTCTTATGGCATATTTATTGGTTGTTATAGGGGAAAGGGCTCAATAGTTGAGCAGGTGCCAGTAGTTGTGATCATAGTTTGAAAACTTGGACTTGGCACAGACTCAGCAGCCCAAAATAGGTCTTGGACTTGGATCTCGACAAAACGCTCGGCTAGGACTCAGCAAAGAAGAAAACCATAGTTTTATATAAAAACAAAAAGAAATTAATGCATATAGAGAATATAAAAGCCACAATTCAAACATTACAAAGAACCTCCACTATTTACCGCCATACCTAATAAATTACATACCCAGATTATCATTATCATTATATGTACATAGTCAAATGCATACTCTCAAACCTTAGACAGTAAAGAGATTTAATTGTAAGCTTTGTTATATATATGTACTCAAACACATACTCACAAACCTTGGACTGAGAAAAGATAGTTATCCATACATATGTACATGTATATTGTACACATGCATTGAGGTGGCCGGGCATTTATGTAAAATACATTCATCAGATCAAAACAAACAAATTCATTTTAGACCTACAAATAAAAATAATTACATCGTTCATTATTGCATACATACATTTCTGACCAAAATGTTGAGTGATGACATGACAACAGCTTTGACAGACAGTGATAAACTTGTGTAATATGCAGTCCTGTTTGTGCTCTGATTGATTTTATTTTTATTATGTTTGAGTTGTTTCGAATAGTTTTTGCAATACAAACAATGGCAATACTAGTGCAGATAAAAAGACAATATTGCAGCACATTTACAAACTCAAAAGAGTGAACAAACTCAGAAATAACAACGCTAAAAATTCCAGATTTAATTTTTTATTTGATTTTTCAATATTTGTAATGTCCCTTCCTGAGGCAGCCCAGTCTTCAGCAGGGGCTATCAGGGTTCTCATGGGTCAGCAGAGTGGATAAGGGACCCAACCAGGGTTAGTGGAGCCTTGCAAGGAGCTTTATGAACCTTTCCAATATGCAAATGCAATCTCCTATTTTTTAGGAGGATTGCTATTTTTTTAGGAGACTGGGAGACAGTCCAAGAGGCATTTTGAGTCATTCTGGATGGTTTAAGACAGTTTCCTAAATTTTAGGAACAGGTCCTATTTTTTAGGAGGGGACTGACAATGGCTTTGCTATATTTAGACATCACCCTTGGACTGGTGGCAACACTCAGTTTCAGTTTGGAGTTCAGTTGATGGATCCAGGAATAAATTTTAAATAATAAAGTTATTGCCTAATGTTTTAATTTAAATAAAAATAAAGTGATTTAATTAGATCACTTTATAATACACTAAAATATTATTGAATGGGCCCCATGGCACACATCCCTAGGAGACATAAGGTTGTTTTAATGCTCATTTGCTTAATGTTGAGTAAATCCCTCAAGGGGTTCAAATTTTCTAGGAGGGAGAAAATAAATTATGTTAAATTGAATAAAACCCTAAAGGGCCGATTAGGGTTTTGGAGAATAAAAGACTATTTGGAGATCTCATTTCATCATTCAAGCATTTATTTTCACAACAGCAAATTGGAATTGAGCTCGAAGGAAGAGTTCCAACATCATGTCAAACTTCTGGGAGCGAAAATTCCCTGCAGATTGGAAGGTTGGACGAAAACCCAACAATTCTTGGAGGGTGAATTCATTCAAAATTCATCATTGAGCAGAAATCAATGGATCAGTCATCTTGAAGAGCAGATTTAGGGATCAGATTGCAAATCTGGGTTGTTTTGGGCCTATACATCCATCATCAACAGCAAATCAAGCCTGTCGTACCTCCCTTTGATCAATTGCAGTAATTATCTAGCTGGATGCAGGGTTTAGGAGCCATTACAAGGCAGAAATCTACAGTTCTTATGACTGCTGTTGCAGATCAGATTGGAGCAGCTCCTATGTGCAAAAATCAGGCTATTTTGTGCTCTCTAGTTTATCTCAGGAAATCTCAGAGCTGTACGAATCTTGTACGGGTATGTCATTGAATTTTTGAAGCCAATAAAAACCAATAAATTGTTGCTTTAGCTGCATTCTTAATCTATACTTTCATTTTTAGCTTGTAATTTGTTTGTTCTTCATTTCATATTGCAAATATCAGCAAAAACAAAAAAAAACAGAAAATCAGAAATTTCAAACAATTACAAACAGAAAAATCAGTTTTTGGCAATCCAGATCAGGGGGGTTATTTCAATATTTCTCAAATATAATGACAACTCAATTCATAAAATGACATCATAACATATCAAAATACCATATACCCATCAAATGCAGCCAACAAATAACTGGAGCTGCTCACAAAATAAACATTCTAAAGGTGCCAAAATACTTCCATAATGGACGGCTAGGTCTAGAAATAACAAACAGCAGCAAAGCACTCCAATAAATGCAGACTCCAGCTCTTACAAACCCCAACAGCTGCCCTAGAAATCTCAGGTGGCTCTTCAAGAAGTGGTACGGGTCTAGGGATAGGATATAACCAGCAAATAAAGATAAACCCTCTACAATCTTCTCCAAATCTGTTCTCTTTAAATCTGATATACAATAAGCTCTGAAAACTTTGATATGTAATCTCCAACATGCTCAAATGTGACCTTTGAATGGAAACACCAAGTATTCTGCAGATTGTATCTCATAACAATGTAGAGAATGTCGTTTGCAAGGGTTTTCGTCCTCACAAACCAAAAATGAAGAAGCAATCTCCTCCAAGACAAAAGCAATATCAAAATTAAACTCAGCACACCCAAATGAGAGCCCCAATCATTCTTTATAGCTTTTTTGCTGCTACAGGGTTGAAATCTCGGGGTTTAATGGAGTTTGTGGTCCTAGTGTGCAAAGAAGCTTTGGCAATGTATAGGGAGATAGAAGTGGTTAAGAATTTCTATCTTATGTAGTGTGAAGTTGTGTACAATGTGATGGTTACCCACTCTAAGGAATACTCCCAGTTCTTTCACTCTATCCTCTTGAACGGAAGGTAGGTTGCAGCAAAGATAAGACTAGAAGAGTTTCAAGGTGTAAAGTTTCCTACTCCTAAAGTAGCTTGGTTGGGCTCAGTTTCAAAGGTCAGACAAGGTAACACTAAAAAGGTGGCACTAGTGCACCTTAAAGGGTGGGGTATTGATCTAGTAGTTCCATTTCCTCTTTTCTAAGATTCCATGCAGTTTGTTGCAAGTTCATCCTAAAATCAAAATTTCCAGAAGACACTCAACATTTCTAATGCATTACAAGGGCCTTAGTGATTCCAATGAGCTTGATACATCTCCAAATGAATAGGACATGGACTCATAACCAAAACTAAACTAATCTGGATATGGGGAAAACTTCTAAAGAGTATGTTCATGTACGTAATTAGCACTTTTCCCTAAGAGACCATTTAGGTTTCAATTCTAGAAATAGGGGTTCAAGCATGCCAGTGTGACAAAAAAATTCAGGGTTGGGTTTGTTTTGGATACATGCATATAAAAAAAATTATGCTACCGAGCTCTATAAAATAGTTATTCTTCCCATACCAAAAAGAAACGTCCAGGTATTAGCATGTCTTACCCCCGCCTAATTCCTCCTAAATCTCTAAAAATAAAGAATTTAAACATGCATCGATCCATCCATTAAGTCTATCATACAGTAATTAACTTCATAAGCCCAGCGACCCATGTGAATAAAACAGCAATCATCCTAAAGAAAGACACTGATACATAAAGCAGTAATTAATTATACCTAAGCGGTGGATTAATCTTCCTAAGCAACAGTGATTCCTCCAAAGGGATTAATGTCTTATCAAATAATATATTATATTAAGAAGCAGAAGGTCCGCGATGAAGTTAAGAAGGAACGCCTCATTTATGAGAAGTTGTATGCCTTGAGAAAGTGGGGACTCTTCATCCCTTCTTGAGGGATATATAAGGTGAATCTCTTTATTAGAAAGGGGCATCGAATGATCTCCCATAATTGCTAACCTTGGTTATATAATGAAGTCAATCATTGGTTATGTGGACAGAGCCGATATCGGGTTAAAGAGTTGAGTATCATTTATTGGCTGCCGGCTACAGGTTTGACAGAGGTTGGAAATAGCAAGAGTCGCTTAGAAGACTTCATTCAAAAAGTTCAATTACTTTCTTTTCATCTCTATAACTCTCAATAAATTTCATTGACCGACTGTTATGTCTATATTTGACTGCATCGTTACCTCTGCATCTTAGCAATGTTATGTCTATATTTGACATCAATGACAAATTCTTCTAACAATCCCTACTACCCTATGGGTACATTGGGCCAAAAATAACAGAGATTATAAAGATAAGAGCTTAGAGGTGGATGGTTAGGCTAAAAGGTGGTTAAAAATAAGTTGGGTTGATTTAGGTTTTATTGGTTCTCTCTCTCTTTTTATGATTGAATACAGTTTTTTGCAAGGTCATCCCAAAATCGAAATTTCAAAAGATGCTCAACATCTCTAATGCATTACTAAGGGCTCAATGATCATGAAGTACTCAATATATTTCAAAAGGAAATCAAGGTCGGAGTGAGAACAAAACTCAAACGGTTTGGGGATAGAGCTTCTAAAGAAACTATTTATGTACATAACTGGTATTTTTTCCTAAATTACCATTTCAATTTCAGGTTTTGTTCTAGTTTAGGTACAGGGGTTCAGCTATGCTAGTATGACAAAAAAATTCAGAGTTGGATTCATTTTGAACAAGTACATACAAAAAGAAACTAAGATAACCAGTTCCAAACCAATCATTATACCCATAACAAATAGGGATGGGTCCAAAAATGAACACGGACAGTCTGCCCTAAGTAACCTACGACCAACATACCCACAATGTATCCGGAATCGAAGGACCTTGCCTAGGCAAACCCGTCATAGCCAAACAAACCAGAGTCATGAACCGTCCAATTTTCTTAAAATAATTTTTAAAAGAAAATTACATTTGTACATGAATTATACATGCACTCCAAGCTCACAGCAAGCTCACCCAATTTTTATTGAATGATTTTCAAGAGAAAATTGCAGTTGTACATGAATGTATACACGTATCCCCATATTTGAACCCACTTAATGAATGTCTTTTCCTTTGTCTGTCAATGTGCAACTACTACAAGGTCATTGTAAAAAACAGAACTGTTGTAATTCCAAACCACGCACTAGGCTATTACAATCACCCTAACAGATACTTTGAACTCCTTAATTTTAAATTTATTTATTTTCTTTATTTAGATTGCAGGAATAGGCTTAGCCCCCACAAAGCTGGCGCTACACGCCATCCAGTACCATGCAGACAAGGGTATGGACCTTGCAACCTCCTGTCGAAAACAAGATGCTTTAGCCAATAGAGCCAGCACCCCCCTCCCCTTAATAATTATTTTTTTATTATTTTATTTATATTTTTTAATATAACTTTATTTTATAATGATTATATATTATTCTATTATATATTACATTTTATAATCTATATAATATAAATATTACATACACAAAAATATAAATATAATAAATTCGCATAGATATTATATTATATTATACTTATAGGTAAGGACGTCACTACAGCATTATTTTCAATTACCTATGGAGACAACCATTGTAACTCAAAGACCTCTATGCATGAAATGGGCACGACCTTTCACTTCAAGGCTTCCACTTCTACTATTGGCAAGGGCCACGAACCTCCTTAAAGCTTTAGGGATCTCTCTTTCTACAAAAACCAAGAAAAAGAGAAACAAACCTTAAAGCAAAAATATAACGTTAACCAAAGGGAAGGGAGAAGTGAAGATAGAGGAAAAGATAATAACCCATACAAACAAGAGAAGATTGCAGAAGGGAGAAAGAGACTTGGGAAACAAAAACTAAGTAACAAACAACAAGTGAAGGAGGCAAAGAACAAAAGAAGAGGCCCAGCCAATCAGATAGGGTAGGGAGAGCACACAAGAGGATATAGAGGAGACAAAGGAGAGGGAGAAAGATGAGGGGTCACTGATGGATGAGGTGGGCTTTAGGGCAGGAATTGGGGGTAAAGGTAGGAGAAAACGAGACGGGGTAGGAGAGAAG
Organism: Chamaecyparis obtusa; assembly: GCA_027943335.1. Classification (NCBI taxonomy): domain Eukaryota; kingdom Viridiplantae; phylum Streptophyta; class Pinopsida; order Cupressales; family Cupressaceae; genus Chamaecyparis; species Chamaecyparis obtusa. The sequence goes on from BSBK01003959.1 coordinate 710,939, forward strand.
CATAAGGAGCCAAAAAGGGGAAGGGAGTAAAGAGATGGGAAGAGAAGGCTTAAGGGAAAGAAAAAAGAAACCAAGTGAGAGGGAAGACCTTCATTTATTCTCTCACTTTTTGTCATTACCTTTCTTTCTTCTTTTTCTAATCTATACTAATACTACTTTTCTTTATTTTTACTTCATCTTTTTTCCCCTCCTTTCCAAAAAAATTTATCCCTACCATTAGATCTAGTTCCTCTTTATCGTTTTAATCTTGCTTATCCTTCCTTGTGACTAATCACTTTTTCTTCAATTCTATTTTACTCCTATTCTTATTTTCATTATTTTTATCAACAGCTTTCTTCTGCACTTATTTTCTTCTTAGTTTTTCCATTATTATTTTTAAATTAACCTGTCTTAATTTTTTTCCCTTGCTTTTCTGTCATTTCGTCCTTTTATTTTTTAACTTCTCTGTCCTTAAAAATCTTAATTTTTTTTGATCTTTTGTATAATTCAATTTTCCCCTCTTTAATTGTTTCTTTCGTCTTCTATTCACTTTGTTTCCTTGTGTACCTTTTCTCTTGAGATCCACCACTCCACCTCTTTCCTTAATATGTGCTCATATTTAGTTCACTAAGTCTACGATCCTGTCCACATTTCTATACTCATCCTGATTATGGATCACTGAGTGTGATCCGAAATGTTCATGAAAAAAAACAGAGTTAAATTCAAAAACCAAAAATGTCCAAATTAATCGAAGTCTGTTTTTATATAATAGTGTTGTTGATGCATCTTATGACACAGGCTCAGCAGGCATTTTTAGCATTTCTTAAAGAGAAAAAATTCTTATAACCCAATTATTAGAGTGATGTAACAAATTTGTTCAGTGAAGTAATAAAAGATGTGTTTCTCAAAAGAATTTAATATTGAATGTTTTGTATACTACCTATATTCACAAAATCTGCTTTCAATTTAGTAAGATTGTTGAGTGAAGTAACAAAATTGTTCAATGAACTAATAAAACATGCATTTCTCAAAAAATCTGTTGCATTTGGAGATAACTGAGTTTACAGATATGAAGACTGAGGAGTTAAACAATACAGTCTAATGCTTATTGTGGATAAAGATAATAAGTGTACAACATGTTTACTTGGCTAATTCAAAATGACTTCCTAGCTCTCTAGTTAATGCTTTTCTTCTTTCAATTTAGTAGGCCGCCACTGAAGATAATGAAAACATTGGCATTTACGAACTAATCAACGTTCCTTCTACTGGAGGTGCCAGATGCTTGATCACTTTTGTCATGTTCTTCAAAAATTTGAATTATTCAATTCATTATTTAACATATGACAGAAGTATTTGAAAAATCTCTTGTATTCAAACCAGTTATTGAGATACTATACCGCAAATTTGGGTATAAGTTCAGGTAAAATGATTCACCCCCTTTGTTGCCCCAGCTTTAATACTGCTTCAGACATATAAAATTTCTAAAGATAATAATGTTCTTGCTACATAAACAAAATCAACTATAGCACACACAAAATAGACAAAATTAACAACAGGAACACTACTGATAACTGATAATTCTAAGACAAATAAAAAATTCTTCCTGGCTGCAAGCTCCTCAATTTCCTTGGCAGCAAATGAGCACTCATAGAGGTGGAGGAATAGTAGAACAATGAATCCAGAATGGTAACTTGATGAGGATTCTGCCCTCAGCATCAAAAAAAGCTAAGTGTGAAATGAGAGAGGTTTGCTTTCTGGTTGCCCCCTTAGTGTCATTTAGCATTTAAGGCTAGTTTTATGATTTTATTCAAGGTGAGACTTTATGCTGTTAGGCTCTAGTGTTTATTTTTTAGTGTTTTTTCATATAAAAGAATCTTCTCTTTTTTTGGAACATGAACAACCCAGGTTTGACTGTGAGCATATTACAGGTTTGACCATAGAATAGAATAACCTGCTGAGGTATATAATTGGATTGTCTAAGACAAACCCAGGTTGCAATTGTGCAGGGTAACCCAGGCCGTTTCTAAACACAAACCAGCCTGGGATCAGGAACCAGTTTGAATTGGATACTCATCCATGCTGTTCAAAGGCAGACCCGGTAATGTAGCTGCAATACATTATGTTTAGTTATTCAAAACCTTCAAGACTGATGATGTTAAAACAGTATATATCAGGAGAATTTTCTCGTTTCGTGAATACAGTAGTATTAAGAGGAAGCCGACAGCAACATATAACCTTCGGCAAAATAGGCTGGCAGGGAAGAAAATGCATGCTGGCATGAGATGGCAACATGTATGGTCAATGTTAAAGTACTTGATAGGTTATATTAAGGTAAAGTTGTTCCCTGTATGACTTTGGAAAAAGTAGTTTGGAGTCAATACACAGCTGAAAAATTGTCTTTGCAATTTTGGTAGCGTTGATCTCATTCATATTCTTGAATAAATTAGGAACAAAATTAACAATAAAAGATGAGAGTGTATTATTTTTAGAACCGTGAGAAATCTAGCTAATTACCTCTAGAATCCTGTAGCTAAGTTCTAATAAGCTAAGTGGTTTTTGCAAAATCAAACTATGCACCCATAAGAAGATATGAAAGAGCAGTAATGATAGAAAAATTAAAATTAACAAGTTCATTCAAAACAACAAAGTTTATGACTGGTTTAGGAGGTCGATGGATCATCGGGTGCTCGTTGAGACTGCAAGCTAGGGCATCTGAGCCCTAGCTCCTCTGCTATATGTTGGTCGCTTTGTCTGTAACGTGAGAGAGGAGTCGGATCGGGGGTGAAAAGCAGTGATTCGTGGGGGCAGCGCAGGGGCTGGAGGCCCATTTCTTCGATTTTGTTTGCAGACCTTTGTTCCCTTTTCGCTATTTTAGGCTGTGGGCATCCGCGTCCGCAGGTGGGTGGGGTGTGCGGCTCCACCTCTGTTTGAAGTTTTAGAAGAGTGATTCGCCGGCCACAGAGGTGGTACAATTTATCGGGAGGGTTTTGATTGCTGTTGTTCGCTGTGCATAGAGGAGGGGTTTTGTTTCAGATCACAGGGGTTTTTCATATTTCTTGCTTTGCTGTTTCAGATCACAGGGGGTTTTCATATTTGTTGCTTTGCATGGCAAAGCCTGGGGAAGCTTCGGGGAGGGAAAGCCCTTTGTTCAGAGATATTGCACTCAGAGGAGGCTCAACTCCACTAATGCATGAAAATCCTGTTGTTAGCTTGAATAATGTGGGAGGAAATTCATCACAAATGGAAAATTTCAAGCCTTCAAAGCTAAATGGATGTCTCGCTAGGTGCAAAACTAGGCCAGTCTTGGTGATTCAACCTGATGCTGGTGAGGAGAATATCAATTACTTTCTAGTCATGCCTTGATCTGTAAATTCATAGGGATCCGTGTATCTCTACCTTTCTTGGAATCATGGGCACGCCGCACATGGAATTCAGAAGGGGAAGGGGAAATGTAGGTTCTGCTGGCTGCAAATGGTTACTTTCTGGTTATATTCACATGCATGTCATATCGAAACAAGGCCTTTGAAGGGGGGCCATATTTCTATAATCAAGTTGGCTTATTTATTAAGCCATGGCATGTTGGTTTCAACCCTATTGAAGAGCTTCCTTCACGAGTTCCAGTTTGGGTGAGGCTTATGTGGTTCCCGCTCGAGTTCTAGAGAGATGATATCTACAGCTTGGTTGCGCCACAACTTGGCAAGCCAATAGGTCCTTCATGTCAAACCATGGAAAAAAGGTAATCACCTATGCCTGTGTTTGTGCTGAGATCGATTTGAGTAAGATGTTGTCTGGCTCTATAGAAATTTGGCTTGGATTCAACAATTGGATTATGAAACTTTACCTTCTCGTTGTCGTATTTGTCATGAATATCATTATTTGCAGCGAATGTGTCCGAAATCTAACCATGCAAGGGCAGCCAATATTGGGTCCTCTCTCCCAGCGTCTAGGCAAGATAAAGGTAAAGCCCCTATGGTGGAGGATAAGGAGGGTTTTATTCAAATCAAAAAATAAAGGCAAACGACAAAAGAGAACTCTTAGAGACAGGCAAACCGATGAGATTTTCATCTGGTTTGATGTCCTTGACGATTTGGGGCAATTTGACGATGCTTTGGCTAGTATGCCTATTGGTCCAAATGCTCAGGGGATGATTCAAATGAATGATGAGAAAGAAACTAATCCTCAGGCTTGAACTCAAGTTACAAACCTTGAAACCCAAATGGATACAGATATTCACTCGATGAATATATGTCCTCTAGAGGAGGCTGGAAATAACGAAAAAAGTAAAAGCTCAAATCTTTCTAGCTCAGGGTCCATTCGAGAAAAAGATCCTTTAGATGGTAGTAAAAGTAAGGGGTCCCAATTAACATTAAGACTTCAGCAAAAATCTTTTAAGAAAGTTGTTCCTAAAAGACCCCCCATAACTATGTAAAAGTAAGGGGTCCCAATTAACATTAAGACTTCAGCAAAAATCTTTTAAGAAAGTTGTTCCTAAAAGACCCCCCATAACTAAGGGGAGGAAGAAAGATCAAGAAAAGGTTAAGTTAATTGGTGAGACACTGGTTGAGTCTGGTTCTATGAAGACCATCAATTCCCACTTCTCCCCTTCTCAAAAATGATTGTGATATCTTTGAATGTAAGGGGGTTGAATAGAATCCCTAGAAAAAAGGCTATTCCAGAGTTAGTTGCTTCTCATTCTCTTGATGTGGTGTTTATTCAAGAATCTAAGTTATCAGTGGATGGTATGTTAAATACGGCCTCCAATATTTGGGCTCGAAGTAAATGTCAATGTATTGGGGCTCAAGGAACCTCTAGGGATTTAGTTGTTCTTTGGGACCCTCGTAAGCTTGTGCCGCTTTGGTGGAGCTCAAACAGGTTTTCGATTTCTATGGGTGTTGTGAGTTATGAATCTGGTGAAAATATCCTCCTCTCAAATGTGTATGCTCCAACAGATGTTAGTAGTTAATCTATGCTATGGTCTCATATCAGATTTATCCGCTCTCTTGCCCCTTTGCACCCGTGGATTATTGCAGGAGATTCCAATGCTATATTAAGTCTGGAAGAAAAAAGGGGCGGAAATTCTAGAATTAATCCTTCTACAGAGATGTTAAGGGATAACATTGAATTTTTGAGGATGGTGGATGTAAAGCCATCTAATGGTCTATTTACTTGGAACAACAGAAGATGTGGAAAAGAAGCCATTGCAAAACGTTTAGATCAATTTATGGTATCCTGCTACTGGATTGGGGATAATTGGACAGCTAGCTCTGAGATTTTCGATTGGAAAGGTTCTGATCATTGGCCAATCAAGTTTACTGCTTCCCACTTTCGGATTTCAATAAGTCCATCTTTTAAGTTTCAGTTGATGTGGCTTTGTGATCCTTCTCTTCAAGACCATATGTTGGAATGGTGGCAGGAGGGGAAGTTGGCTTATGGTACAACGATGTACACATTTGTTAAACAACTTCAATATGTCAAGTATAAGCTCAAAAGATGGAACAGGTCATGCTTTGGCAACATTTTTCAGCAAGGTTGTGGGCACAATCTCAAGTTGACAGCAAGATTTTCCAAGATAAGATGATGTTGGCTCAACAGGTATGGCAGAGGATAATTCTTATGTTACAAGAAGCTTTACCGGCAAATTGTGGTCTCTCACTTGAAGTGGATCCAAGTGATATTCTTGTCATTCAAAATTTGAACATTTTGGGGGCTGTTAACAATGTTCCTATTTTGAGGTGTAGGCAGGTTAGCCATTGTTATGCCAAGAAGAGGGCACAAAGAACTGGCAAGTGGTCTCCTCCCCCCTGGATTTCTTAAGATTAATACCAATGGATCCTCTTGGGGAATCCAGGGCATGTGGGAATTGGACGTATTGGCAGGGATAGCCTTGGGAATATAAACTTCAATTTTTCTGCTTACAAGGGGCATTACACTAATAATCTTATAGAAGTTTTGGCTGTCCTCTATGCTGTTGAACGTGTTTGCACACTTGGCTAGCACAAGGTTATTTGTGAGTCAGATTCTCAAATTGTTATGGATATGCTGAATAAACAGATATTGGAGGAGGTTGAATGGCATTTGGTTGTAATTGGAAGACAAATTCTGAGTTTGATGGATTCTCTGGAATCAGTTACTTTCTGCTATATTCCCAGGGAGTGGAATAAAGCAGCGGATTGTCTGGCTAAGTGGGCTTCTGAAAAGATGATTGGCTGGAATGTTGGGAGCAGTGCTGATTTGCCTCAGGATTGTGCTCAGACTCTCGATAAAATTGTTGACGAGGATATGTCAGGATAGTTCTGGTGGCCATTAGGGTCACTGTGGTTTATTGCTTTGTGTAGCCTTTGTGCATTCTATTTCAATAATTTTTTACCCCTTCTTCAATAAAAAACAACAAAGTTTATGCAAAATCAGATTAAAGATATAAAATCAGACTGAAAAAATGGTATCTTAAATCTCTCCTCTACACATATTTCTATAGCTGAAAAAAAATAGATTGGATAGATTGATCATTGATCCACGATGATTTCATGAGAAGAAACATCCACTCTAACTTCTAAACTTATCACCATCAGATTGGGTACCATCCCTTGTAGTTTGGTTAATGTGTACGCCATAAGGATGTCAAAAGCTGATCTTATGGTAATGTATTTGGAGCGGTTTGTGAAAGCTTCACTCTGCAAGATAAGAAATTCAGCTACATAAATAAAAACTTATTAAGGGAAATTAGAGATTGTCATGGTCTAAGTTAACAATGAAAAATGATGGTTACTTCTTTTTTTATCAAGTTAGATTCCGGTTAAAGAAGTCTTTTAGATAGATTTACCTAGGATTTACATTACTTCCATTTAAGTGTGGAAAGTTCCACTCTCAGATCAAGTACAATAAAGTGTTGTTAAAAATGTTTCTGGTATTAATGTAAACCTAATCGGTAATCCCACTTTGCAAACTCTGACTAAATTGGTTAACAAGAAGTTGGTAAGCACTTCCAGTTCTAACTAGTACAGGATCAGGTTTATGTTTTAAGAAAGGATATATGATTTATAAATTTGCCAAAAAGAGTTTGTGTGACAGAAGCAAAACTATATACTAAGACATAAGTAATAAATGATTATTTTGAAATTCATTAACGGACATGGCAATTTTCAGTTTGCTGGATCACCAGATTTAAACTTGGAAGGTAGCACAGGTAGCAGAAAATCTAATTCACTTATACATTCAAGCTTGCTTCAGAGGCAGTTTCCTTTTGGAATTCAGGGTTACACACAACAATAATATTATATTTTTCCAACTGCACAAATCACTCAATCATATTACGTCTTTATAGGAGTTACTCCCTAATTATTAGAGTTGTTTTAACTTTTAACAACTCGAACAGACATACACTTGTACAACAATATAGTTCTATATTTTTCTATATATATGACTAAAAAACCTAACAAATAATTTAATATTGCTAACAACAATACCAACACCCCCCAATGACAAACCTAATAGATTGTGTCATTACATCATTTTGAACACACACATAGTCACTTCTTTGATGAACTTGGACATACAAATAGTTCCCTTCTATGAATCCGTCCTAAAACCCCTAGACACTTTGCCTCTATAAATCCATCCTAAAATCTACAAATAGTTTACCAAGCAACCTTTCCTTATGGACCTATCCTGAAATTCACAAGTTGCATTGTGTCTCAAAGAGCTTTATAATAGATCCATATTGAAATCTATCAAGCATCTCAAGCCTCCCCTAAACATCATCAAATCAATACAACTCATTAACTATCAAACTACACATGTGCTATCTCAGCATCAAGCTAGAATACGAGTACACCTACCAATGCCGTTCCTTCCTAATGTTTTATTCCACAACTTGATATATGGGCCGAGATTTGGTACAACACCTCTTTTGTCTGACATTGTCCATCAAGACTTAACAATAGACTTTGACTAACACTTAAAACACCTTTTAAAAACAAGTAATAACATTCGCACTCAACAATGACATTTCAAAATGCAAATTCCTCATCAAATGTTTGAGGAACATCACCAACACCTTCATCAGTGTCACACTCTTCAATGTTTTTGGTCGCCATCGATGCTACCAGCTTGAGTTTCCTATTCAACAAGTCCTTAGCCCTTTAAAAACAATTGACCATTTTTGTTACAATAGTAGCATGTTCGACAATCTTTGAATGGGGATTCTAACTTGACTATTGATGTGCTGTCTTTGGTTGATGGATTTCTGTTGAATTGTTGTCCCTTGAATTGAGCTGCAAAAGTGTTTTATGTGTCTTGTGAATGAAAATCTTCAACTTGTATTTGTCTTCTTCCCTTTCGCAAAAGTGAATATGATAGTTTGTCAAAGTCAAGTGTTTGAGTTTCTGCAATCAAGTACAGTGATTCAACAAAAGTTCCTTAAGATGTTGGCAACCCTCTTAGTGCTAAGTTGAATACATCTTCATCGACTATCTTTTTCTTCATAGACACTAATTGATAGTCCACATCCTTAAGACATGTGATATAGTCTGAAACTAAATACCTCCTTCCGGCAACTGAGAGGAGTAAAGCCGATTCTTCAAAAACAAAGCTTGCTTCCGAAGCTGGTACTTATGAAGAAACTTGGTCCACAAATCTGCCACAAATTTTTCATTGCGAACCTTAGGAAATAGGTCATCTCCAACAAACAACTTTAGTATCAACAAGGCTTTGTTATGATGCTTGTTATAATCATCGACATCGGTGTCATAATTGTTGATGTTTATAGCTTCGATCAGATAAAATGATCATAATATTATATGCAATATATTAATATATATAATGATGGACATTATTATTATATTAATATACGTACTTATAATATTAGAGTAAATAGACATCATTAATGTTCAACCTTACTAATAACATTTGATATGATTTATTTAATACCGATTATATCGGTTTATGAACACTGCATTATAAACATCGAATACCGATAGGTATCGGTTTAATGGAAGCATGTATTACTATCAACCTAACTGATATCAGTCATCCGTATTATTCTCTACATTGACAGTATTAACTATCGTGTTTACTGCAGCATTGTTTATGTGAAATGATACGTATGAAACAATATGTAACAACATCATTATTATGGAACGATACGTATGAAACAATATGTATGTAACAATACTATGTTATTATCATAATGAAATGATACGAAACTATCAGTGAGTATTATTTGGACAGTCACGATAAGTGACTATATATATTAAAACAACTAATGTGATTTGCATTAATACAATTAATTGTTATGAACTGTCGCATCATTTCATTGTGAACAAACATGCCATTTCAAATGTGAACAGTCACGTCACTTCCTATTCACACTTGCTAGTTCAATATATATAGATATTCAAATATGTAGATTCAATCAATAACCAAGGCAATTGAAATCTACTACATATATCCAGTTTATATCTTATACTTTGATCTCAAATTATTTAACATGGTATCAGAGCCAAGCTCCTTCATTGAAGTCTAACCACTTGAAGGAAGATCCGAACAGATTAAAGGAAGATCAAGATCAGTTTTTTATTTTTTAAAATTCTCAAAATGGCAAATGGAATGAGACTAGAAGACCGACTTGAAGGTGCCTCCGATTTTGAATCATGGAAACTTCGAATGATGTTAGTATTAAGGAAGAATGACTTGAAGTCAATAATAGAGAAACCTCCTCAATCTAATGAAAATGATGAGAAAAATAATTGGGAAAAGGACAATATTAGAGCAATGGAATTATTAGTAGATGGAGTAAAGAATCATTTACTACCTGTCATCACAAAGTTGGACTCTGCTTATGACATGTTCAAAGCCCTAGAAAACATGTTTCAAATAAACAACACCAGCAGAATTCTTACTCTTAAAAATCAACTCTCGAATATTAAAATGAGTAATGGAGAGACTATTACTTCATATTTTATGAGGATAACAGAATTAAGGAATCAACTCTCTTCTATTGGTCACATTTATGATAATAAGGAGTTATCTATGATAACTCTAAATGGGCTCCCTATCTCATGGGAAAAGTTTAGACAAGGAGTAAGTGCTCGCACCAAACTTCCCAAATTTGATCGACTAAAAGCTGACTGCATTCAAGAAGAGTACAACCTGAAATCCAGAGGAGTCTTGGAATCCACTAAAGAAGATGTTCAGGCTCTTGTCATTGGTTCAAAAAGGAAAAAGGGCAAGAAGACATATGGTCAACAGCCGTTCAAGAAACCAAGAGACTACTCTTCAATGCAATGTTTTAGATGTGACAAATATGGTCACAGTGCAAGAAATTGTCCTGACAGACTTAGAATGCAAGCTTCCCTTGCTGAAGTAAATAATTCAAATGTATGTTCAGAGAAATGCCTTCTCTAAATGGAATTCAAGATACCTTATGATTAAGAGGGAGTTCACTATTGAAGGTGAAACACTTATGAGGTAAACTTGTTATGATTATTGATTATTATGTTAAAATTTTATTTTATAATTATGAGCCCTGTGTAAATCATAAGGAAGTGACGACTTCCAAATGATTTATCACTTGTATTTGTTAAAATTATTGGAAGGTGACGATCTTGCAATAATTTTTCTTTTGTAATAAATATATCTTGCTTGTGGATAGAATCGCCGATAGAGGCAATCCACTTTGAAGCTCATGAGTTGTGGATAGAATCGCCGATAGAGGCAATCCGCACAGGAGCTTGTGGATAGAATCGCCGATAGAGGCAATCCACACCTTAGCTCATGAGTTGTGGATAGAATCGCCGATGGAGGTAATCCGCACAGGAGCTTGTGGATCGAATCACCGATGGAGGCAATCCACCTGGGAACTGTGGATAGAATCGCTGATAGAGGCAATCCACCTGGGAACTAACCCTCACAGTTTATGAACTTATTGTGAGCTGCATTTTATCTTCCCTAGCTAAGAGGGAGTGTTGATGTTTATAGCTTCGATCAGATAAAATGATCATAATATTATATGCAATATATTAATATATATAATGATGGACATTATTATTATATTAATATACGTACTTATAATATTAGAGTAAATAGACATCATTAATGTTCAACCTTACTAATAACATTTGATATGATTTATTTAATACCGATTATATCGGTTTATGAACACTGCATTATAAACATCGAATACCGATAGGTATCGGTTTAATGGAAGCATGTATTACTATCAACCTAACTGATATCAGTCATCCGTATTATTCTCTACATTGACAGTATTGACTATCGTGTTTACTGCAGCATTGTTTATGTGAAATGATACGTATGAAACAATATGTAACAACATCATTATTATGGAACGATACGTATGAAACAATATGTATGTAACAATACTATGTTATTATCATAATGAAATGATACGAAACTATCAGTGAGTATTATTTGGACAGTCACGATAAGTGACTATATATATTAAAACAACTAATGTGATTTGCATTAATACAATTAATTGTTATGAACTGTCGCATCATTTCATTGTGAACAAACATGCCATTTCAAATGTGAACAGTCACGTCACTTCCTATTCACACTTGCTAGTTCAATATATATAGATATTCAAATATGTAGATTCAATCAATAACCAAGGCAATTGAAATCTACTACATATATCCAGTTTATATCTTATACTTTGATCTCAAATTATTTAACAATAATCATTGGCATCGATATCTGGTCTCTTCTCTTTTTTTAGCAGAGTTTTTATGTGATTCCTATACTCACAAATTCTAAGGATTTTATGACTCCAAACATAGTAGTTGGTGCAAGTCAATTTTTGTGACTACAGTAGCAACAGGGCTTAGATGTTCCCCACCATTGACAACTTCAAGTCAAACTCATTTCATTAGTTGTGAAGAAAGAATATATCCTTCCCCCTCGTTGTGAACTTCTTACAAGGAGTGTCAAGTACCACTACTGATGCACTCCAATTACAATTTATAATTTTTTATTTTTGACAATTTTTTACACTTACAAATTTATATAGACATACTTTTTATAACATGACAATTAATGACTTGACAAAAATAAACCCTATTTTAAACCAAATAATATAACTTGATTTAACTTAATGCTAAACAAGTAAACTCAACTTTACATATGCTACCATTTCTTCAATTAATAAGACATCCTAAAATAAAACCTATAACCCAAAATTAACATCTATGCCCATATCTTGATAGCATAAAGAGAAGGAATTTGTAACAAAGCCAAGTCAATAATGAACACAACAACAATACACAAAAGCAAATGAAATTATGACCTTGATTTGCTGCACTATCAAGAAAGATTCAAAATATAAAACTGATCATAAGAGTTCATCAAATGGACTGCCTACATAGGAAGTGTTAGGTATTCATACAATGCGTAAGAGTTGAATCTACATAGTCGAGATTTTACCATGAGATTTCAAAAATAAAAATGTATGTTGTCTATCGAATTAAGTTTGAGATGATCACCTTTCATATAGAGATCAACCTTGCATTTATCAAGCCTTGCAATTATAAGACGACCCAAAGAATTTACTACAACGCAAGAATGAACATAGGTCGGGCTGAGCAATTATAAGACCATTGATCCCTTCAATGGCGACTCTATATAAAGCTACAAAAGTACTCTTGCAAAAATACTTTGTGAAAATGACCTTTGGCAAAGCAAAGTTTGTGAATTTCAAGATTAATTTCCACAAACTGCAATGACTAATAATCTATTTCAATCCTTCTCTCAACTTCTCATCACCATGGGGTAGCATGTGAACAATCAGGGCTCCTTTGCCGAGGCTTCTAGTTCGAGAAGCTCCTTCCCATATGAAGATTTTGAAAATGCCGTGACCTTTGGCAGCTTCACTCGGCTAAATTTGCACGCACAATACTAAGATGTCCTCCTTTTCTTATTACATGGTTGCTCGATCTACATCTAACTCAAAAGAATAGTCCATGCAATGAAGTCACACGCCTCCATGTGTCCCTTGTTGTGTCAAAGAAGAATACCCCTTGCACAAAATAATTCAACACCCAAGCAATATGATGCAAAGAACTTGCAAAATGGGATAGTTAGACGTGGCACTAGCTTTCTCACGTGCCTCAGTCAATTCTATTCTTCAAAGGCATGAAATCCCCTACAGGTTGCAAAATCTACCTTCTACAACAGGCTAAATTGATCTGATATCAAAGAAAATGAATCGGCTCAAACTTTGTATAAGATCAAGTTAAAGTGAATCAGCTCAAACTTGCCTCGTGATATGTATTACCTTTCCTTATGCTTGCAGTTAGATCAATTCAATAAATGATGTGATTTGCCTCTCTTAAAGAATGACATCGACATTCAACCTCTATAGTACATCTTCGTCCCTTGGTCTGCCATGATACATGCCTATTGCTCCACTAGGCTTGCTACAAATATGCCACTCTAATGATAAATGGATTAAATCATATCACTAACAATAGGCACATAAACAATTATGCTCTGATACCATATTGGAATTCAGAGTTGCACACAACAAAAATATTATATTTTTTTCAATTGCATAAATCATTCGATCATATTACATCTTTAAATGAGTTTTGGTTCCTACATTATAGGAACTATTCCATAATTAATAGAGTTGATTTAACTTTTAACCATAGTTCAAAACCTCGCTAGTCTTTTTTGCAAGGCAAGTATTTCCACAAAAAACTCACAAACTTTGCTTGCCAAGTTTTTGCAAAAAAACTCAGCACCAAAAGAATATAATGCATGGGACGCAAAATAATCTCATTCTAATTTCATTTTGACTGGTTTGTTTTGCTCCTTTGGTGAAAAAACACCCTCCCAACTTTCTACAAGGTCATTTGCAGCAATTTTCTGCCAAGGAGTGAAGATTTGTAGCTCGTTTGGCTATGCATGCAATTGGAGCTTGTTCGAGACCATCCACAGGAAGAAGACTAATAAATTAGCGCAAATTGTCTCAAGGACCTTGTCTTTGTGCAATGTAATCTTCAGTTGCGCACAAGGAAGGTAGAGGAAATATCAAGTGGTCCAAATGATTTGGATAATATGGATCCAACCTCCATTGTTTACTAAGGATGACATCTATGCTTTGGAGAGGCGGGCTATGGAAGAGGACGCGGGTGTACAATACCAACATTTCCTGCATCTATCGGAAACAATGCACTTTCGCACACAATCTCCAATGCTTTATTTTGAATGATGCTTTCCAATTCACAATTGAGACAAAAACAAGCTAAAATAATTCAGTATTGTTTTTGATTAATAATAATTCAGTATTGTTATCAATGAGTGTTCAAGTTGACCAACAATCTCCCACAAAGAGTACTCAAATTTGTAATCATTTATGCATCAACTGCTGCAGCATGATGAAGAAGTTAGTGTCGTCAGGAAAAGAAAAGTTGTCATGCACTTATTAATTTATCCATTAACTGCTTGATGATGAAGAAATTAGTGTTGTCAAAAAAAAAATTAAGTTGTCATGCACTTTGGAACCACGTAGGTTACATTTGGTTTCTCTAAAGACCGCAACTATTCTAGGGATTATAAATTATGCCACTAGAACCAATATCAAAAATTTTGGTTGTATTCAATCACAATCAAAAAATTATGCTAGACGAAAACAAACTGAAGAAGAAATTTCACAAGCTACAAAAAATTTGGAAGAAAATTCAAATTAGCATGCATTGAACCACTCCCACCTGTGATTGACATGCTATACAATAATCTATATTCCTTTTAAATTGCAATCAATAGAAAAGCCCCCAGAATGTGCCTTCAGGGCTTTGTGAACAACTTAGGCGAATCATTTTAATAAGATAGAATAGCTAACCAAGGAACCTCATGGACTAGCCAAAACAGATGGAATAAGCTCATGAGTAAATATGGGTAGGAAAAGGGATAAATTACAGCATCCATACTCTGGTGTGTTGCGGCCTTCTCCTAACCATCAAACAAGGTTGAAAAGCCCAACATAATTTATCCAAAAATAAATAAATATGCGTACACAATAAAAAAGAACAAAAGGAGGAACAAATTAAGTGAAACAATAATTATCTACCTGGAGGAGATTATTAGTTGTCTTTCCCATGGCAGATAAAACAATAACAGGCCTTTCATCGTGAAAACTGAGAATCAAATCGGCAACTTCTTTCATTCTGTCAGCTGATGCGACCGAAGAACCACCAAATTTCATGACGCAACTCAACTGTTGCTCCTCGTTCTTCTTCTTTCCACTCTCTATCTTCTCGACCACCGCTGTACTTCGATTTTCGCACCTGCTAACCACATTTTCCCTTCTCAAACGACAAACATCGGAATCTCCCAAGACGCCGAATTCTTCAACTGACGGAAAGCTAACCTTGGGGCAAATGCCAGTCCTAAACGATACCCCCGTGACGTTAAACCCTACGCCGCGCCGATTCAAATTCAAAGACGGCAACTGAGATGCTGCAACGGCGCCGGCCATCACGAAATATTCTGTAAAATTACAGCAAAAAGACAAAAACACGTCTTCAGCTTAAAGCCATGCAAGCGAAAATTTGAATCAAAATAGAAAAAAATAAAGAAATGAACCTACGGAATTCAAAAACCCACAATAGTAATTTATCAAACAATACAGGTATAAATTCTGCAGATTCTGCATTCAAATACATTGCGAGTGAATAATGAACTCGGAGGAGCAAAATGAAGAAAATGCACCTAAATGGGTCAAAAACCCTGCAAAAGTATTCTGACAAATGACATACAAATGATCTCTCTCAGCTGAATTCTCTGCGACTCGTCGGTCCAACCAGAACAGTACAAACGAAAAGAAAATGAAAATGCTACTACTAATCTCCAAAAAAACTCCGAGAAATCCTCACAACTACACCGAAGATAAAGATGGCTAAAACCTTGGGAAAAAAAATCATTTTCGCGTAAAAATGATACGTTGGACTAAAATAAGAAAACTTGGGATGTAAAACACTCAATTAGGTCAAAAACCTTCACAAACAAAATAGTTATATAAACTTAAATGCCTTGCAATAAGAAGAAATTCCGTTTCACCTGGATAAGATGCAACGCTTCCGTTTTTGGAGCACTTGGCGTGAGGATCTGTACCGAAATAGTAAACTAATGAATGCCACTTCTAACTGCACATATTCTCAGCTTAAAATGAAAGAAAAAGATTTGCCAACATTTCCAAAGAAAGCTGCATCCACAGTCCAAACTACAAAACCAAAAGAACAAAGGAACGCCCGAATAAACCAGTGATGTAAAAGTTGCAGCAAACCTTTCTTGAATTGAGCTTAAAATCAGCACAATCTTTGCTTAGATCCTTCTGCCGCCCCTGACAAAGCGTTCCGCCCACCAGATAGTGAATACCGCACCATTCACAGACCTCGTTAACAGTCAAGCATCTTTTGAAAGTTTGAACGGCGAATTTGACTAATATATTGTGAATCTCCATCTGGAGCGTTAAGCTGTGGGCTTGAGATTCTCACGTACAGAGGCGTGTTTGCTCGACATGCATCCAACGGAGTAGAATTCCTCCGACAACCTGGGGGCATTTCTGAACCGTTAGATGCAGGTACGGCGGTGAAGCGCGTAATCGTAATAACATTCCAGTCTTATTTTTCCTGTTGGAAGGGAAGCAAGCCAGAATTTGAAGCAACAGCCAATTCGGAATGTACACGTGGCTGAAAAGAGCGCAAATGGATATGCAGAATTGAAACATGTGAGTGAAATGAGAAAACCTTTTGCCTAGAGTCCAAAACATTTGGCTCAGCTTTCAACCCTAAAGACGGTGGATATTGTTTTTGGGTTCAAAATTTGCAAGGCGACTAGACGTTTTTAAGTTATGTGAATGAATGAGGAAAGGAAAATAGTTTTCTAATGATGTTCATGAGACCATTCATTCTATAAGATTCAATTTAGAATAATATAACTATCAATTGTATCTTGTCATTATTTATGCAATATATTTAAATTATGTTTGGTTATTAATTGAATAATTTAATATATATTTATTATATTTGTGTTATATATATATATATATAATTTTGTATATTATTTTTATAATTGTATTGATTAGTTTTGATTTTAAGAATTTAAAATAAATTTAAAAAATCTAAATATTATTTTTATAATTGTATTGATTAGTTTTGATTTTAAGAATTTAAAATAATTTAGATATTATATTTATATATGTATTATTCTCTATATTAATTTTATAATTGTATTGATATTTTTTTGATGATTGTGTTTAGTTCATAATTGAATAATTTAGTATATATTTTTTGTATTTGTGTTTGATATATATAGATTGTATTTTTATATATGTATAATTATGTATATATTTTTTTGTAATTGTATTGATTAGTTATGATGTTAAGAAATTAAAATAAAAATTAAAAAAAGTCTTCATAGTTATTATAATTGATTTAAACGTAAAGATTGTATCTATATGTATAATTGTGTATATTAATTTTGTAATTGTATTGATTAGTTTTTATGTAAGAAATGGGTCGTTAGTTAATATAATTGATTTAAATCAATAATTTAATATATATATTTTGTATATGTATTTTATATATATAGATTGTATTTATATAAATATATTATTGTGTATATTAATTTTGTAATTGTACTAATTATTTATGATGATTGTGTTAAGTTAATAATTGAATAATTTTCTGTGTGTGTGTGTATTATTTTTATATGTGTATAATTGTGTATATTATTTTTTTAATTGTATTGATTAGTTTTGATGTTAAGAATTTAAAATTTAAAAAAAAAGTGTTCTTAGTTATTATAATTGATTTAAACATAAAGATTTTATATATATGTATAACTTTGTATATTAATTTTGTAATTGTATTGATTAGTTTTGATGTAAGAAATGAGTTGTTACTTAATTTAATTGATTTAAACATAATTAGATTATATTGGTCAAGTTGGTAGAACTTGGAACTTTTAATGTTTAATTTGCTATGGTATTTTGTAATTTGTGTATTGAGGTGTATAATATTAATAAGAATAATTAAGTAATTGGTTTTATAATTTTAATGTAAATTAAGAAATGGTATTTGTTTTGAGGTAATTGCTCAGATTAAAGGTTGGATTTTTAAGCAACCCAGTCGTAGGATTTAATTTTTTTTGTTGAATTAACACTTGGATGGATTAATATTTTTCCTTTACAATTTTTTTGTCTTACTCTGTTTATTTTTTAGTTTGCAACCATCCTTCAGTTTTAATATCACGTTCTTAACAAAGTTCAAAGAAGTCATTGCAAGAAGAAAAAAATGGCTCTGCTTTTTCGCAACAATCGCATTTTTTTCAGCATTGAATCCTTGGATTGACAAATTGCTTTATTTTCAAAGACCCGATATGCACAATCGACTGAGTTTCCTCCTTCCCAATCTGCTTTAGGCTTCGAAGATGTTTACAGTCATCCCTCGGCTAGGGCACGAAGGGCTCCCCAATCTAAGATTATATCTACAAATCACCCCGATGATATTCACTCTATTGCGAATAGAGGTAGATTGGTAAGGGAACAACTATGCCTTAGCAAGCCCTCTGAAAATAGGGAGGAAGATTTTGGATGGATAAAGGTAAGACATCACAAGAGCCTTAGGAAACCCTCTACTTCCCCTATCGCTGCATCCGAACCCTTGTATCTAGAAAACAAATTCGACACTCTCAAAAGCCTAGAGCATCATCCCAAACCTAAACTTGTTCCCTCTCATCGTCACAAAGAGACGACTCCCAAGGATAGCGTATTACAGACCCCCAATTTGACCCAATCCCTAATAAAAATATATACACCCCCGCATAAGAGAGGGATTTTAGATCAGTCTAAGCTTGAAAATCAATCTACCCTAACTCCTAAAGTTACTCCCTACTCTCCACCCCACCGCAGATCAAAATCACAACCACCTCTGCTAATTGATGTTGATGATGGTATCATAGAGCGTTCCTAAGAACTAATGCAATTCAAGGGAGTTTTTCTAAGATGGAATAGATACGGAGTTCCTACAACCAAGATAGCAAACTGGCTCATGAGAAACCTCAAAGATCAGGTAAGTATTTCTCTTCACACATATGAATTTCTATTTGTTTATTGTTATAACATAGAAATTAAGGAAAAATTTATGGATAATAGATGCCCTGAATTTTTAGGGTTTGATTTCACAATATTAGATTGGAGCCTGTCCTTTAACCCTAACAATCTGCAAGGCATTAAAGTATCTAGAGCTTTTAAACTAACTAATATGCCCTTGGAATGCTTGAATAAAATAATTCTTAAGAATATTAGGAATAGGTTAGGACATTATGTAAGATATGTAGCTACTAAATATCCCCAATCAGAAAATATCATCATAGTAGATATGGATATCTCGATAAAATCTCTTCCCCCAATTTTAATTTAGAGCCACTCAAAGAAGTTTCACTTAAACCCTATCATCATGTCAGAAATAGCTAGGGACTTCAAACAAGATCTAAGAAATATTAGGTCAACCCAACCATGAGCAGACCCCCCCCCCCCCCCCCCAAGGATATTTCCATCCATCTTAATGAAGCTGGAGGTGGCTTCTCGATTAAATTCCCAGCTAATTCCCCTACAAAGAACATTGTGAGGCAGAAGACACCAAGATTGATAAATAATACTCAAACTCACCCCTCAGATCCTCTAGTACCAGCGAAGAAACAATAGTTAACTATGGGGGACGCCACCTCCCTATCTATGGGAATACTCATTTCAAGGGATAATATGGACAACCAAATTGGAGTAGGTAACATGTTAGAAGAGCATAAAAATTCTCTATCATCTAGAAATCAGACAGAGGACATGAGAATAATAGTAGAAAATGATTTGGGCAACAGAGCCAATGAGAATTTGGATGGAGTAGCCAATGATAGTTTGGTTACATCAAAGGTGAAGTCAATGTATCAAAAGGATGAAGATGGGAAGAAAGATGTCAACATTACAAAGTATCAAGATCAAATAGAGCTCTCAAACTTGGAAATCGGAGATAAGAATGAATTGATCAACAAAGGTTCAGTAAACCCTACGACCCCAACAAATAAGGAGACAATAGAAGGTTGTATGGGACACCCAATAAGATAGATTTCTAGTGGGGAAAAAGACTCTGACAAAGGGATAAATTTTGATGATAATAGAATTCAAGAAGAAGTTAAGACAATTTTAGAATATCTAGGAGATTCGTTGACAAAAGAGTTAATCGACCAATTCCTTGATGAGATTTGTGATAAGGAAGAACTGGATCTTTAGAAGGAACTCCTTATTGAAGGTATCATGTTAGGAGATGCAGAAATGGGAGGAATAGTGGAAGAGATGTTAATTGATCTTAGGAAGATTTTGGATGGATAAAAGTAAGACATCACAAGAGCCTTAGGAAACCCTCTACTTCCCCTATCACTGCATCTGAACCCTTGTATCTGGAAAACAAATTTGACACTCTCAGAAGCCTAGAGCATCATCCTAAACCTAAACTTGTTCCCTCTCATTGTCATAGAGAGACGGCTCCCAAGGATAGCATATTACAGACTCCCAATTTGACCCAATCCCAAATAAAAATATATGCACCCCCGCATAAGAGAGGGATTTTAAATCAGTCTAAGCCCAAAAATCAATCTACCCTAACCCCTAAAGTTACTCCCTACTCTCCGCCCCACCGTAGATCAAAATCACAATCACCTCTGCTAATTGATGTTGATGATGGTATCATAGAGCGTTCCCAGGAACTAATGCAACTCAAGGGAGTTTTTCTAAGATGGAATGGATACAGAGTTCCCGCAACCAAGATAGCGGACTGGCTCATGAGAAACCTCAAAGATCAGGTAAGTATTTCTCTTCTCATAGATGAATTTCTATTTGTTTATTGTTATAACATAGAAATTAAGGAAAAATTTATGGATAATAGATGCCCTAAATTTTTAGGGTTTGATTTCACAGTATTAGATTGGAGCCCGTCCTTTAACCCTAACAATTTGCAAGGCATTGAAGTATCTAGAACTATAAAACTAACTAATATGCCCTTGGAATGCTCTAATAAAATAATTCTTAAGGATATTGGGAATAGGTTAGGACATTATGTAAGATCTGTAGCTACAAAATATCCCCAATCAGAAAATATCATCATAGTAAATATGGATATCTCGATAAAATCTCTTCCCCCAATTTTAATTTAAAAGCAACTCAAAGAAGTTTCACTTAAACCCTGTCATCATGTTAGAAATAGCCAAGGACTTCAAACAAGATCTAGGAAATATTAGGTCAACCCAACCACGAGAAGACCCCTTCCCAAGTATATTGCCATCCATCTTAATGAAGTGGGAGGTGGCTTCTCGATTAAATTCCTAGCTAATTCCCCTACAAAGAACATTGTAAGGCAGAAGACACCAAGATTGATAAATAATACTTGAATTCACCCCTCAGATCCTCCAGTACCAGCGAAGAAACAACAGTTAACTATGGGGAACGCCACCTCCCTATCTATGATAATACTCATTTCAAGGGATAATATGGACAACCAAATTGGAGTGGGTAACATGTTAGAAGAGCATAAAAATTCTCTATCATCTAAAAATTAGATAAAGGACATGAGAATAACAATAGAATATGATTTCTGCAACAGAGCCAATGAGAATTTGGATAGAGGAGTAGCCAATGATAGTTTGGTTACGTCAAAGGTGAAGTCAATGTATCAAAAGGATGAAGATGGGAAGAAAGATGTCAATATTACAAAGTATCAAGATCAAATAGAGCCCTCAAACTTGGAAATCAGAGATAAGAATGAGTTGATCAACAAAGGTTCAGTAAGCCCTACGACCCCAACAAATAAGGAGATAGTAAAAGGGTGTATGGGAAGTCCAATAAGACAGATTTCTATTGGGGAAAAAGACTCTGACAAAGGGATAAATTCCGATGATAACAAAATTTAGGAAGAAGTTAAGACAATTTTAGACTATTTAGGAGATTCATTGACAAAAGAGTTAATGGACCAATTCCTTGATGATATTTGTGATAAGGAAGAATTGGATCTTCAGAAGGAACTCCTTATTGAAGGTATCATGTCAGGAGATGCAGAAATGGGAGGAATAGTGGAAGATATGTTAATTGATCTTAGGAAGATTTTGGATGGATAAAGGTAAGACATCACAAGAGCCTTAGGAAACCCTCTACTTCCCCTATCGCTACATCTGAACCCTTGTATCTGGAAAACAAATTCAACACTCTCAGAAGCCTGGAGCATCATCCCAAACCTAAACGTGTTCCCTCTCATCGTTGCAAAGAGACGACTCCCAAGGATAGCATATTACAGACTCCCAATTTGACCCAATCCCCAATAAAAATATATACACACCCACATAAGAGAGGGATTTAAATCAATCTAAGCCCGAAAATCAATCTACCCTAACTCTTAAAGTTACTCCCTACTCTCCACCCCACCGCAGATCAAAATCACAACCACCTCTGCTAATTGATGTCAATGATGGTATCATAGAGTGTTCCCAGGAACTAATGCAACTCAAGGGAGTTTTTCTAAGATGGAATAGATACAGAGTTCCCGCAACCAAGATAGTAGACTAGCTCATGAGAAACCTCAAAGATCAGGTAAGTATTTCTCTTCTCACAGATTAATTTCTATTTGTTTATTGTTATAACATAGAAATTAAGGAAAAAATTAAGGAAATTTTTTTGGATAATAGATGCCCTAAATTTTTAGGGTTTGATTTCACAGTATTAGATTGGAGCCCATCCTTTTACCCTAACAATCTACAAGGCATTGAAGTATCTAGAGCTATAAAACTAACTAATATGCCCTTGGAATGCTCGAATAAAATAATTCTTAAGAATATTGGAAATAGGTTAGGACATTATGTAAGATCTGTAGCTACTAAATATCCCCAATCAGAAAATATCATCATAGTAAATATGGATATCTTGATAAAATCTCTTCCCCCAATTTTAATTTAGAGCCACTCAAAGAAGTTTCGCTTAAACCCTATCATCATGTCAAAAATAGCCAGGGACTTCAAACAAGATCCGGGAAATATTAGGTCAACCCAACCATGAGCAGACCCCCCCAAGGATATTGCCATCCATCTTAATGAAGCTGGAGGTGGCTTCTCGATTAAATTCCCAACTAATTCCCCTGCAGAGAACATTGTAAGGAAGAATATGTAATACCCCAAAAATGGGCTATAGGTTCATTAACCTCCTACATCGACAAATCGATCGAAATCGACACAAAAGTCCTAACCAAAGGCACATTTGCACATCAGTTTATCAAAAATTGATTTTATCCTAATTCTGCATCGGGGAATATTTCCTAAATATTCCTAATTTATATTGATTATCCTAATTAAATATTATTTAGCTATAAATCATATTTATCCTAAAATTTGATTAATTGAATATTTTGAATATTTAATTAATCAAGTTTAATTTTGCCACTTAATTATTTAATTAGATTTAATTGCATTTATTCCTAATTTATATTATTTAATTTTGACAATAAATCAAGAATCCTACGAATAATTGATTAAATTCTTATTTAATTAATCAAATCCAATTGTCAATATTTAATGATATAGTTTGGAATAAAAGTTTGATTTAATAATTGCTTAACCCATAAATCATTTTTTTTTTATTCAAAATCAGTTAAGTTGAGAATAAATCATTTTATTATTAAATTATTTTTTCTTAAATCATGCACAATTAGAAAAAGCAGTCAACTTTAAATCAATTATCAATTTCAATTTGTTAACTTTCTAAACTCAATATGTGATTGTGAGTTGAAAAAGTGATCTAAACTCTATTTTGAGTTAAAAACTACTTTTGCATGATTTTGTGAGTTGATCTATTCCTAATTTCTTGTTAACTCAAAAATCAACCTGAGTTTATGAAGAGTGATTTATGGCTTTTCTCAATGCATCCTCAAGCCTTGGATTTCTATATAATCAAGGCTAAGCTTCTTGGTTTTGGTCCTTCGAATTTGCATACTTTAACTCTAGCAAATTTGCATATGAAGAATCAAGCTTTGGCGAACAAGCGATTGTGAGATTTTTGTTATTATTTTGATCATAGCATTCATTCATTTTCACGTCATAGCATATCATTGTTAGATTAATTTTCATATCATTCCAATTCATTTTAGATCAAGCCTCATGCAATTTTCATCTTATTTTCATAGAAAATACAAAAAGATAGATTAATCTACATTCATCTTACATCCATCTTTTAGCATTAAATCCTTTGTTTAGGTGTTGCATTGTCACTGATCTTGGTCTGAATCTAAGAATACTAGACTCGCACCTACTAGAAGGCAATGAATCACCTGGTTAGCTATATTGTTTTTATTTGCAGATTTCTTGATTTGCTAACCTCTAATGTTTTACTAAAGTGTTGTGTCTCCAGCTAGGTACAAAATTCACACACACATTTATGGCGCCCACCATGGGGCCCTAAAATGGGTTTCCATTCTTTTCTATCAATTTCTCTAAAAACTGTGATTTTTATTTTTTGTCTGTACAATTTTCATATGACACTTGACAGATTATCGTACCATGACCCCCTGATTGTCGTACGATAGGCAATAATCTCAAGAATCATGCTAGTTGTTTGGTATTATCATTTGGGAATTACTTTGTCTTGTGCATACTGACGCACTATCATTTTGTGCATGGATTGTCATACGGGAGGTAGCACATTATCGTACAAGTTTTCATACTAGAATTTCAATTGTCATACTAGAATTTTAGGTTGTCTTTTAGATTTGTTTTTCATATTTGGACTAATAGCTAACCCCAACAATTGATACTTCTATTTCTGATTGATACTTGTTGTTTTGGCTCACGGAAAAGTGCAACAAAATTGAAAAAAGGTAAAATTTACTAACCACATTGCATTGGAACTGAGGTATTTTGCTACATCTAATAACATTTCAATTTTGGGACATAAAACAAACCTCTCACATGTTTAGCTCAAGTGTTTCTTGCTTTCATAAAACACACGTTCAATTTTGGGCTCTGAAAAGAACATAGATTTGCTTTCTTGCACATCTGTTACACGTAGTAAGTATGCCCTATGAACACTATTTGTGGAATTCTTAAGAGAGTGGGCTTCATTCGCTTGTTTTGCATGTGAAGATTTTCTCGAAGATAGATCCCCTTGTAGGTAGGGAGGATATTGTTATTATCTCACGGTCTTACTTGGTTTAGTCCTCAAATTTGATCGGTATGTTCTCTCTTGGACCCACTTAGAGAGCTCGGTAGACATTGTTGTTGACATCACGAACCTTGGTGAGGTAGTTTCAGTCTTAGCGTGTCAAAGAATATGTTTGCTATGTTTTGGTGAAGTGAAGAGGCTAGATGATTATGCTCTGTTCCCTTTTTGGGTAGCATTAGAAACTCAGATCCTTGAATCTGAACTAAGTCCCCCTGTGGTCCATTTTGTGATTCACCTTGATATAGAGGGTTAACCGTAGTGGACATTCCCTTTATTGGGTCAACCACATGGCTGAAACCTCAAGTGGTAATAGCCATTTTCATTGTGGTAGCAACAACCGCTATATAAATGTCCTTATGGAAGAAATCTCCACAAGTGTAGTCTCTTGTTGGACTGTTAGATCTCCTCAACAGCTCTTGATTGATTAAATTCTCGGACTGTGTCAAAACCCCAGTGCACCTGGATTGGAGTTTGCCCTCTTAAGATTACAAAAGTTGCTGAGTCAAACCATTACTAAGAACTCTAGTGGAACCAAATTTTTATTTTCTAGGACTATGTGCATGATTGCAAAACATTTTGAGAACATACACAAGCATAATTATTAGGGATTACAACAATAAGTTACTATTCTTGTTCATGTGCAAGGTTGCTTTGTCCCTTGCTTATTTTTTGAAGATGATTTCTTGCTCCCTTGATTGTTGTTCTACGTGCCTGATATCTACTTGGTTATTTAAAATGAACAAGCCTGAGACAAACTGCTACATAGATCTTCAAACCTGGACAAAACATTTTGCAAACAACCTGATACTGGAAACACTAAAAACTAAAAATTTGCAAAATCTGAAACAAAAATCCTTTTTGGTGTCAAAATTCATCCTGAAATTTCAAAACTCGTACGAGTTTTCCCAACTGTCGTGCTAGAACCCCCAAAAAGTTGTACAGGAGACTGTATACTGTCGTACGAGTATTGTTGAAAAAGTCAAGCAAATTTTAATCCTAGTGTCAACTATCGTATGAGACTTGTCAATTGTCATGCTAGACCCTGCCCAGACTTGTACGAGCCTGCATAAACTCGTATCAAATTTTTACCAAAGTTGTCAGAAACCTCCAAAAACTGTTAGAAATCCAGTTTTTACAGCCAACTTCTAGATTCTATCAAAATATTCACTATGTCAAGAATAGAGCAGAAAACCAAAAGAATCTAGTCCATTTTCCAAAAGTGGTCTCTTGAGTTAGATCCAGCTTTCTGATTTATCGATTTGAACCCTGTTTGATCTTGGGTCAAAACCTTATCAACATCATCTTCAAAATCAATCCTCAAAATAGCTAAGTGTTGTGAGCTCATGTCTACCATCTTTTGGGCATCTACCCATACAACTAGGGCACAATATCCTACACTTATGTCCAATCAATCTTTTCATCAATCCAATCTTGACAGGGTTGCGTCATTCAATCTTTCCTAAACCAAATCATTCATCAGTTGTCTTAATCTTGTTCTTTTGATTCACCTAAGGTTAATGGTGTAAACTAGAGCTTCCTCACAACAAAAACAAAGAGAACAATCCAGAATCTCTTCACTAGCATCTTCTATGATTTCTCAAACCTTTCATTAGCCTTACGACACAAATCTATTCGGTGAAGACAATCTTGGCAACATTTACTTGAAAGGTGGTTACAAAACTCCTCCAGTATCAATCCACGAAGGTACTCCATCAACTCCACATCAATCAATCCTTGGTAGTCCTCATAACAACACAACATCTCAAGGAGGAGGAAACCAAGGATCCCAAGGCCATCAATCTAATCATGAAGATCCTGAACCCACTCCATTTGAAATTGAATGATATAGAAGTGATGAACACTTTCGAAAATTGATGAAACATTTCTTACAAGAAGACAAAGAAGCCTATTTCTTAGAGCTAGCTCATCAAGGAGTCAAACTTCCTCCAAACTTTAATGTCAAAGATATCATCACTCAAGAAGAAGAGACTCCTATCATAGCCATGATGAAACAGATGTAAGCCATGCAAGTTAAACTCAACAAGCTGGAAAAAGAGAAGGAACCTAAGGAGTTCTCCATGGAGGTCCTATGTCCTTTTCCATTTGATAAAAACTTGTACATTCCACCATTCCCAAAAAGAGTGGAGATACCAAAATATGATAAGTATGATGGAAAATCTAATGCTCAAGATCATGTCAGAGAATTCTGCACTCAATCCATGGAGTTTATGCATGAACCAACCTACTTAATGCGTCTTTTCCCTCAATCCCTAGGAGGGTCATCCATTCATTGGTTCTCTAAAATGCCTCCAACAATCAAGAATTTTGAGGAGTTGATCAAACTATTTTACCAACAATACTCCTACAATATTCAACATCTTGTCACCATGATCAATATCTGCAATCTAAAACAAAAGACAGGAGAACCCTTCCTGACTTTCCTCAAGTGATGGAGGAAGAAGTTTTCACTCTATGCTCAATCTATTCCGGAAACTAAAAAACTTAAAATCTTCATCCACAATCTGATTTCAGAACTCAATTATCATTTGTAAATGCAAAATCACACTTCTTTTGAGAAAATGGTGGAAAATGCCATAAAGATTGAAAATGTGCTTTCTCGTAAAGGAGACATATCAATTAACAAAGATAGCAAGTATGAATCTGGTTCTAGTTCCAACAACAAAGATAAAGTTAAATTATGGAACAAGAACAAGAATGTTGTGACAGATGGTGTTGTCAACCACATCAGTGCTCCATCAAAAGCACCCGTATTCAATCTCACCATGGGCACTCAAGCCATCAAAGCTTTTGAACAAAAGGAATATGAATCTTCCAAAAAGTCTAATGACTATTAACCATGGGTTACAAAACCAAAGCGTGAGTTCACTCCTTTGGGTGAGTCCTTAGAATCTGCCATGAAAACACTATTGGCAAACAAAATTATCACGTTTCTTGAGATAAAACCATATGATCTTGAAGTTAAACCAAAATGGTGGGAAGAGACCGATTTCTGTGACTTCCATCGAAATAAAGGACATAAAACCAATAACTACATGCGCTTGAAGCATCTCATACAAGACAAAATTGATGAAGGAGAAGTTGTGATTGACAACCATAAAACCAACAACGATCATACAACATTCATAGAACCATTTCCAAAGCATAATCAAGGAGATTCATCTTCTAAAACTAACATGGGTGCTAAGGTCAATTACGCCCACCCTGGAAATAATGATGTCATTAAAATGGTTGAACCACACCTATCTAAACATTGCAACGTCATCACTATTGTGAAAAATGATAGAGATAATCAATCAACAAATGTAGTAACTCGATCACAAGCTTAGGTACATCTACAAGGACAAAACTCAGGTTCATCAAATGCCCCTAAGGTGCCTTTCAATCTTTCATCTCCTTCTAAATAGAGGGCTCCCTCAAAATCATCAAATCCCAAGGAGACTAGACCAACATCATACAATATTGTCCAACAACTCTAGCATACCAATGCAAAAATATCCATGTTTGATTTGCTTCAGATATCTCTTGCTCATAGGATGATTCTGGATAAAGCTCTACTCGATTCCAATGTTCCTGACAATCTTGATCTAGATAGATTCTAGACTATGGTTGGTCATATGACATCACCCTAGTATATCTCCTTTTCAGAGGAAGATGACAATTCATTGAGTCATCTATATAACAAGCCCTTACACATTGAAGTCTTGATCCAAAATCATCATGTCAAACGTGTGTTGATAGATAGAGGCGCTGGTCTAAACATTTGTTCCTACAAATTGGTCACACAACTAGGATTATCTGAAGACTCTATTGATCCCAAAAAGAAGATAACCATAAAAGCATATGATGAGAAAGAAAGATCTTCAAAAGGAACAATTGTACTACCTATCAGAACATGACCAGTTATCAGAGATATCACTTGTCAAGTTCTGGATCTTCCTTTGGCTTAAAAAATTCTTCTAGGGGGACCTTGGATACATGAAATTCAAGCTATTCCATCCACATATAATCAATGTGTGAAGTTTCCTTATGATGGAGTAGAGGTAACAATTCTAGCTGACATATCTACATCTTGCAATGCATTGAAAGAAAGTGCTGACAAACTTGTTCCACATAATAGAGAATCTTTCACTAAGCAAACAGACATAGCATCTACATCTAAGATGGAAGACATTGGGAAAGAGGTCAAAATCAAAGATATAGGCATGGGAGAATACACAATGGAATCAGTTCTATCTCTCACATCTCTCCCGTTGTCCCCAAAATCTTATGGATAACCTTCATATAAGGTGAAACCTACAGCTAAAGAATCCCAAGTCATATTTAATGGTAGTTTTGTCACAAAAAAGGTATCCAAGCAAGAATATGATGAGGAAGAAGCTATATTAGCATGGTTATACAAAGACGAGTCTCAATCCTAGACAGTTTAGAAATGTGACTCTAAAATGCCTAAAATCCCTGTCAAATCTTATGGACCAGGTCATAAACTCATGTCTAAAATGGGATACATTGGAAAAGGACCTCTAGGAACAAGAGGCAAAGGAATTATAAAACTTGTTGAACACTATGGAAGGATGACCAAAGATACTATAGGCTTGGGATATCAAAAAAAGAATTTTCATCTCAGCAAAAACTCTCCTCATGTCTTAGAGAAGATTGAACCATCAACAGAAATTCAGCTAAAGGAAGAAACACAACAATCAGACAGTGATGATTTAGACACCACTGATCTTATTCCTTATGAACGTTTTCCTAAAGAAATACTAGATCTTCTTAAGGATGAAGACAAACCTAAGGAGAATATCAATGTAGTAGACACACAAGAACCTACTACTAAACAAGACGAAGGTAAACCTATCACAATAGCTGAACATTTGGGACATTCTAGTGATTCTGAGATAGACTCCCATGAATATGAGTTTCGCTAAGATTCTGAAGGTAACCTTGCTTGGGGAATCTGTCCTAATTTTACACATGTTCTTGATTTTCCCAAAGGTCTAGATGAAGAATCCAATGATTTTGAATGGGGAGTTATTCCAGAAGAAGATGAGCTTATCACTGAAAAACATATTAATGTCATTCACCAATATTCACCTAAATCCGATGTGAGTCTAGAGTGAAATGATGAATTGAATGAATATGATCCACCTATGGTTGAAGTGGAGTCCAATGATGATGTTGAGTAGTAATATCACCTTTGAAATCGAGAGTTGGGTTAGGACCAATGATGAAAACACCGTATGCGTGAACACCATTTCCCAATTCTCCCCTGCCTTGACTATCCAACATCCATAGCTTATTGACCAAACAACTACCGATCCAAACTGAGATATCCACACCTTCCAAACTGATTACGCCCTTGCCTACTACCTCAATGCAATGGAACCTATGACAACTTCCATTGGTGAACCTAGCATTAGCATGATAGAGTCAGATATCAAATATCTCAGACAAAAAAACAAAAGCAAAAAGAAAAGAAGTTTTGAGGGTGAAAACCACTTTGTGGCAATCTCAAAACCTAAAATAATAAAAATAAAATATGTATCCAAAGATGAAAATTTCTATGAGGTGCCTAAGGATGAGATATTTGATGTCCTTCCGAGTCATTTATAGGATAGATCTCCAGTATTGATAGAGCCCACTCAATCTATCAACTTGGGTACACCAGAGGAACTACAATTGATTCATGTAGCACAATCACTATCAGAGGAAGAGAAACAAGCATTCACTACTTTCTTGATAGAAAAGAAGATCAACTTTGCATGGAAGTACTCAGATATGCTAGGGTTAGATCCAAATTTGATAATGCATCAGCTTTTTATAGCTCTAGGAGTCAAACCTGTTAAACAGAAATTGCGAAAGATGCATCCACATGTTGCACTCCTAGTCAAAGCTAAGCTAGAAAAGTTACTAAAAGCCAGATTTATCTGAGTCATAGATTATGTGAAGTGGATTTCCAACATTGTTCCAGTATCAAAACTAGACAAATCTATAAGAGTATGCACAAATTTTAGAGATGAAACAAAGCATGCCCTAAGGATGACTTTCCACTACTAAACATCGATATGATAGTGGACATGACTACGGGCTTTGAGATGTATTCCTTAATGGATAGTTTCTCTAGATACAACCAAGTCAAAATTTCTCCAGAAGATCAAGAGATAACAACTTTCACATGTGCATGGGGTACCTTTTGTTGGAATGTCATGCCATTTGGCCTTAAGAATGTGAGTGCTACATATCAACGAGCTATGACATCTATCTTTCATGACATGATGCATCGAACCATGGAAGACTATGTTGATGACACCTTAGCTAAGTCTATGATATGATCAAAACATTTGAATGACTTGAGCAAAATACTGGATAGAATGGAGAAGTTTAGTCTTAGAGTGAACCCTAAAAAGTGTTCTTTTGGTGTCACTCCTGGAAAGCTCCTAGGCTACATTGTTTCAAAGAAAGACATTGAAGTAGATCCAGCCAAAGTCAAAGCTATCATGGAGATGCAACCTCCTAAAAATATCAGTCAAATGAGAACCTTACAAGGAAGGGTGCAATCAATCAGATGTTTCATATCTCACTAGCAGATATATCACAACCTTTCACAAAGACATTACATAAAGGTGTGACTTTTGCATGGAACAAGGAATGTGAAAATAATTTCAATCATATCAAGCAATATCTATCAAATCCTCCTATTTTGATGGTTCCTATTCACGGAAAGCCATTGATTCTATATGTCTCTGCCATAGATACATCACTGGGGGAATTACTAGCACAACATGATGAAACACAAGAAGGAAAGAGCTATTTACTACATCAGCAGAACATTGGTAGCATATGAGAATAATTATTCAATGATTGAGAAAGCTTGTCTAGCTATGATCTTTGCATCAAAGAAATTGAGACATTACATGTTAGCTCATACAACACAACTAATAGCTAAGATTGATCCACTAAAGTACCTACTAAGCAAAGTTTCCCTCACAGGTAGACTAGCTAAATGGGTGATGCTATTGAGCGAATTTGACATAGAATATGTTGAAAGGAAATCCATCAAAGGCCAAGTCATTGTAGATCAATTGGCTAAAGCACCAATGTTTGATAATACATCATTACAGATGGAATTTCCTGATTCCTCCATCATGCACATCTCTTCTAGGACTTGGCATCTTTTCTTTGATGGATCTTACACACATAATGGATCTGGAGCTGGCATATTATTCATAACACCAAAAGGTTACTCAATACCTAAAGAATTCAAAATCAAATTTCCTTCCACAAACAACATTGCTGAATATGAAGCTCTACTTAATGGCATGAAGATAGCAATTGAGTGGCGAGTGATAGAGTTACATATCCATGGAGATTCACAACTAGTCATACACCAAGTCAATGATGTATACCAGACAAAAGATGAGAACAAGGTTGTTGACACTATGGCAATGCTATCATCTCTACTACAACAGCCCGAACATGAGCTACGTTACAAGTTCCTGGTGGAAGCACTATCATTTCCTACATATGATTCTCCTGAAACCTGCATGATCTGCATTGTTGTTGTAGACATAAAAAATTGGGCAGGTGTCTTAAAATCATTCAAATTTATAAAATCTTAGCCAAATGCTTTAATTCTCATCAAAATGGATCAAATCAATTTTTAAATGGACATTTATTAATCAAAATTGGACAAAATCATTTAAATCAAAGGAAAAATCAAATAATGACATTAAATAATTAAATACAAGCTTAAAGGGATAAAAAGCACTATATAATTGATTTTAATCAATTAATTGTATAGTTTTAAATCAAAAATCAAATTGAACCTATTCACTTACATGGCTAATTTAATTAATTAATAGAATTTAATTAATCCTAATATCTTTCAACAAAATTTGAGCAACCAATAAGAATTGAGAACACAAAGCACATGGATCACTCCAAAATAGTTGAATCTCAATCACACATTTTCAACTTAGAATCTCAACCACTCAAATTTGTCTTTTTGTCCAAACCTTTGAGACAACCATTTAAATTATCCCCGCATTTAAAAACATTTCAAAGTTTTTGACTCAACCAAGGCTAAATCATGATTAAGTAACTCCACCCCCTACCCTTGGGATTTTACTATAAATAAGAGTCATTTTGAGAGCATAAAAATCTTAGAAATTCAAGTGCATAGCATCATCATTATAGGCAATTTCATAGCAATTGAGTCATATCTTGAGCAATATTGTGAGATTGAGAACATTATCATGAGTACTTGAATTGAATCTTTGTATCATTTTGAAAGTTGAGAGCTAGATTAAGCATTATACTATCATTTTCTCATTCTAGGATTGACACTAGTAGAGAATAAGGCTGAGAGCTCTACTTACCAAGCTTGGATAGAGAACCATGAGATGTCATGGATGTTAATTTCAATTCTTAGATTAAATTTGTATTGTATTTTCATAGAATTGTAGTTTATTATCCTAATTTAATGAAGGTGTAAAACATTCACACACAAATGGCACCCATCGTGGGGCTTTGAGCCTCATTTCTATCATTTTTATCAAGTTTTGTGTGTTTTTGTCTTCACTTTTATGTGAATTTTGTAGAAAATAGGAGAAGTGATGCCTACAAAGGATTTAATGATGCTTATGAGCATTTTGACGACACCTAGAAGAATTTGACTGATGCCTGCGAGATTCTTTCTCCTCTGTCTTTTATTCTTTTGATGCTTGTGAGATAAAGTGTTACGCCTGAGAGCATAAAGTAACACCTAAGATCTGAGAACTAACGCCTATTTGTTGTCCTTTACTGCCTGTGATGATTTCTATTATGTAATTTGCATTGATTTGTCACCCCTAGTATCTTTTAACTAACGCTTACTAGTTGTACTTTATCACTTTGGATATTTTATCTTACACAATTTACACTAGCTTTAACGCTTAGTAATTTTTAAAGTCGCTTGAGTCACTATAAAGTGACGCCTATGAATGTTAAAATCATGCCTGCTAATTATTAACTGACACTCTTTAGCTAATAAATGACACCTAACATTTTTTGTTTAAATTTGTTATTAATTCATTAAATTCTATTTTCTTACTCTCTGTCTGTGTTTTTCCTACAGATGAGAAAACATAGGAAAGTATGAAAACCAGAAAGCAAAATCACTCAAGAAAGCAAAGAGGTAAGAACCAAATAAAATGTCAAAAGGAAATTCATAGCGCTTCAATTCTAGAAAGTTTGGGATTAGAAGAAAAGTTGTATGCTCATTACATTAAGGTGTTAGATGCTTACAAGAAGAAATTCCCTACTTTGAATTAAATTTTCTGACATTAAGTTGTTAAATCTTCTTCGCAAAATCTTGTTAAAAACACTTAATTGCAATTTCACTTTGTTCCTTTTGGTTTCCTTCACTTTGTATGGTTGTGTTGACTAATTTGTTGGAGGAGTTGGAGTGGGAACGATAGCCACTATGTGAGTAAGCAAATAAACATCAAAAACCTCAAAAAAGCACCTAGCCTTTGCTAGCTACAAAAAGAGGTATTTTTCAAATCAAGCTTGCATTGCTTAAATTGTGACTTTTCATTGGATCTAGCTTAATAGGAAAACCTTACTATCATCCAAATTGAATAAACATTAGGCATATGCTCTCCATTTTTTGAAGTGGATCAAAAAGCCAAAAGTGTGAGTCCAATTTGGTAGAAAGAAAGGGATGAGAAATTAACCAAACATTTCATTTATAAGAATCTCCTTGTTAAGAGGTTGAAAAAGAACAAATCTATTTGAAGTGTTTGGAACAACAATTGGGATATGCTCATCACTTTCTAAGTGAACCAAATTCCCAAACTTGTTGAACTAAGTTTGATTTCTTGCTTTTATATACATGCTAGATAAATTAGAGCATTAGAGGGCCTGCCTCTCGAGAATTTCCTTACAAGGACAGTGAGAGGGAATGACCCAAGTGGGAGACAATCGCTTTAGCCATGATACTATCCAACCCACTATAAACAAATGTATCATCTTAAAATGGAAGCACTTCCATGATAAGAGCATTTAGCCCTCTGAGTAAGTGGTCTAGGGTCATGTTAAGCACCTTGATTAGGTCTTTGTATGTATCTAGATTTTCCCCCCTGTTCTGCTTCCTTTTGCACCCATTTTTCACTTCATATTTGCATTTCATAACATTCTGGGACAAGATCCTGAGGTTTTTGACCAAAAGGTCAAAGTCAACCTTTTGGGGTCAAAGTTGACCTCTATCCTGACTTGGTCAAGATTAACCTTGATCCTGACCTGGTCAGTTCCTACCTCATCCTTGACCCTCTGTTCAAAATTTCAAAATTCCTTGATTTTCGGGTGTTGGGTTTTCGGGGATATTTGTTTCCCGCCTCTGGGTCGGCCATTTCAGGTTTCAGAATGGTAAATCCTTTAATTGCATTTAATCTAGGTATATTTTCTAAATGTTAGGACCTAATTGGATTTAATTCTCCAAGGTGGCCCCTCTAGAGGATTGTGCCCTAGTTCACTATAAAAGGAGGCCTTCCTCTCTCATTTTCATCATCAAGTTTTGCAATTTCCTCTCTCGAGCTCTCAAGTGCAAGCAAGTGAATTCAAGCAAGCCTTCAAGTATTCAAGTGTTCAAGCATTCATCCATCAAGGAGATCCATTGTTAGCCATTGAAGGATTCAATCTCTTTGGAGTCCCCTTCCAGATCCATCCTTCTACATCCATCCAAGCCTCCTCATATGCAAAGATCAATTCAAGATTGGTGTTGAAGATCAAATGCCATTGATTTGAGACATCCTACATCCATTGAAGCATTCCTACTTGTGGATTTGAGGATTCGAATCCTCTACAAGGACTTCAACATAAGCGAGGTGAATTGTTCCAATTGCTTTGTTTATGCACACTACATTTCAATTCAATTTCAAGGTTAATTCCTAAATTGGGGTTTGACCAAGGCAAACCCCCCGTACAAACAAAACCCCCATTTTCTTATAGGTACAGGTGCAAAATTTTGGATATGAGAGCAAATTTGGATACCCTTTTCGGTGAACTTTCCAGATCTACGAACAAAGTCAGAATCGACCTTCAAATAAAGAATGTAGCCTTTGATCTTTTATGAGGGTTAAAGACTACCTGCCAGCGGAAAGACAAAATATTTATGGGTTTCTTCATCTCAGCATTTCCAGTCCGAAATAGGTTGCAGAATTGCCCAAAAGTACACACAGACATCATAAATTGGTATTTTCTAGATTTTCCCTATTTTGAGGTTAGCACTTGTATTTCAATTATTTCAAATTCCAAACACTTCAATTCTACCATAGGGAAATATAGGGTTTTTCTCTCTCTTTCATATTCTCCATAGATTGATTTGATTATGCATTAACCTTTTGGTTGATCAAATTGGATCTCTCCTTTGGGAATTTGGATTTAGGAGTGGATCTAATATTTCCCCATACATCATACACATTTGAATAGGTGTGATTCCATTTTACCCCTATTCATTTTGGTGAACCTGACTAGCTTGCTCTCTTTCTTTTTGGTGTTAGATTTCCCTTTGTCTTGTTGTGTGTGTTCACCTTCACTATTCATTTAGGTGAACTCAACTAGCTTACTCTCTTTCTTTTTGGTGTTAGATTTCCTTTTATCTTGTTAGTATTTGATTTCTCTTTTGTGTTAGATCTTGCATGCTAATTAGATTTCAAAAATACAAAAATATTCATACTTCATGTGGTTTTAGTTTAGTTCATTTGCATTACATTGGTTTATGAGCTTTACTACTAGTAGTCCTACTTATAATAGACTCATGGGTGTCTTTGATCTTGAATATTCCTCTCCTTTCCTTAGGATCCCGGATGACAATTTGATTCTTCATGATTCCAATCCTACTATGGAGCAAAACTCTTCTCACTCATCTCATGATGAGGATGATGCTTTAAGAGTTCATCCTGAACAAGTTCAAAAACTTTCAACTGAACTTGATAAAATGGGTCATTGGCTTATTCAAGAGAACCATAATCAAGATTCTATTCAAGCTATAGAAGCTCTTAAGAAAGTTCTCTTTGATAGTGATCAAGGTGTTAACCTCTTGCGTGGTATTGCTCACCTTGTGCATTCAAATGTTAAACCTTTAGCTCAAGAAGCTCAAGATTTAGGGTTGATTCCTCCTATCACTGGTGTTGAACTTCCTTCTCATCCTTTACCTAGTATTCCTACCTATACTCCTTTGGTGATTGTGACGGTTCCCTCTGTTCCTCTTGTGTCTCTTCCTACATCACAACTTTCATATCATAATGTTCCTTTTACTTATTCCACTTCACTTCCAACTGTAGTTCCTAGTGTTCCTCCAGTTGTGTCTTTTATTCATATAGTTTCTTACACTTTCCCTAGTGTGTCTAATGTTGCTACTCCTATTTTCTCTAATGATTCAACAATCATCGATTTGGCTCAAACTGTGTTATCCTTACAACAACAACTTGCTTCCTTAACTCAAAACAAGTTTAGTATCCCTACATGTGACATGGGAAGTCCTTTGTCCTTGGATATTATTCGTACTCCTTTTCCTCAACAAGGTGATATGCCTCATCTTGAGAATTATAATGGAAAAGGAGATCCTGTTCATCATGTTAAAACATTCCAAATCCTTTGTAGTGATTATGCTCATGACCATAGGATTTTAGTCAAATTGTTTGCTAGAACCTTTCGTGACAAGGCCTTACAATGGTATTGTTCCTTGCCTCCTTATTCTATTGATTCCTTTCCAAAACTTGCAAATGCCTTTATTCAATAATTTCAAAACAACATTGGCCCGCAAGTGTCTTTGACTGATTTGATGCATTGCAAACAAAGTGCTAAAGAAAAATTAACTAAATTTATTGGTAGATTTAAGCATTTGCATGCTTAGATTTCCTATCCTGTTCCTAATATTGATATTCAACGTATGTTTATTTCAAATTTGCAAAAAGATATTAGAGATAAGATTCTGCTTACTGAATTTACCTCTTTTCAACAACTTTGCATAGCGCTTCATCATTATCAATTACAAGTGAGTCAATTTGAGAGCAACACTCCAATGGCTCCTGTTCTAGTTGATAAGAGTGATGCTGCTCCTAATCCAAACAAATTTCAAAAATTCAACAACTATGTCAAGATAAACAAACAAACGAATGCAGTTACTGATCAAGTTGTTGCATCTCACAATGCCACTTCTGCATCCACTACTTTTCAATTAAATCGTATGTTTACTCCTCTTTCTGAACCTTTACATGCTATTATGAATAGTTTGTTAGCTGCTAATATGATTACTTTACCTCCTATTCGACCTCTTTTACCTGTTATGATTGCCTCTAAATCTTTTGATCAAAATGTTTTTTGTTAATATCATCATTAGAATGGTCATGATACTGAGAAATGTTATTCTTTAAAACATAAGGTTCAAGACTTAATTGACTCTAATGCTTTATCTATTGATAATGTCAACAGTAGTGGAAACAAATTTGTCTCTCCTCCTAATCAAAAACTTCAAATTTATAGGAATCCTTTACCTATGCATGATACTAATACAATTGCTCAACCATCTGCTGTGGAAATCATGTATGATTCAAAGATGGATGATCTCAATCATGTTGTTAATCAAGTGGAGCATGTTGGTCAATCTATATCTCTACCTCAACCTCAACCTCAACCTCGCATTCAACCTTAAGTTCAATCTCAACCTTGATCAAACCTAATCCTAAACTGAAAACTCAACCTAAACCTCAACAACAACCTAAGAATAAAAGACCTCAAGAACTTTTGATTACCTTTGATGATTCTGAGACTATTAAAGCTCCTGATGGTCCCCTTTACATTTATGCTAGGATTTCTCAGAAACCTACTCGTGGTTGTCTTGTTGATCCTACATCCTTAGTCAATGTTATAACTAAAGAAAATATTTTTATGAAAAGCTTACAACGTGATTCTTATGATACATTAGATGTGTGGATTCAAACTTGTAATGGTTTTCTTTATCCATCATTTGGTTCTATTGATTTTCTGGTTGAACTTTGTGGAAAATTTGTGAACACTAACTTTGTTGTTGTTCCTACTTCTGATCAATTTCAAGTTAAGCTAGGTTTGCCTTGGTTGAATGCCATGCATGCTATTGCTTCACCTATCCATAAGTGTCTTAAGTTCATTCATGATGAAGAAGTGAAGATGGTTAATCATAGTTTATACCAACCTTCTAGGCCTAGAGATTGTGCTACTCTTGATTTCTTTTGGCCTTCATTACCTAATTCATGTCCTCCTCAACCTGATAATTTTTTTCATTCATATCAAGCTTATAAACATCGTAAGATTCTTGAATTAAGCATTTCTCCTATGGATCTTAATCATGGTCTTTTGCCTACACCTTCTATACCTCCTTTAACTATGGCTTCTAGTTTTGTTAATCAAGTTCCTTCTATCGAACCTATCAAAGATCTTGTGATTGTTCCTCCTATTGTTGATAATCCTATTGATCTTCCTAAAGAACCTGTGAAGGATCCTGTGATTGTTCCTCCTAGTTCTCAACCTATTTCAAATAAATCAAAATGTAACCGATCTACTAATGAACATCATAAAAAGCGTAGTGCTCATGCTAAAGCTCATAATTCTATTCTTCAAAGATCTCTACCTTCTTTGGATAAACCTATGAATGATGTGTTAGAAGAAGTTGTTACTAATAATGATATTCATATGCATGATTATGATGATTCTATTTGTATCTTAGATCCTATTTTGATTAATTTGGATGAAGAAGATACTCTTGATGATACTGATGATGTTAATGATGAATATGAGACTATTGACATTGACATTGATTTACCTAATATGCTTTCATCACAATTAACTCTTACACCTAGTGTTAAACATTGTGATTCTCAAGAGGATCCTTGTTTGGAATTTGCTATCATTCCTACTGTATTGGATATAGTCCCTCTTTCGAGTTACCCACCTTCCCTAAATGATATACAATGAGATGGGGAGAGTAGGCAACATGTTTGATCAGCTTGTCCTTCGTGGTAGCTTTGATGTGTGTTTTCCTGTTGTACTATGCTTCTCCCGTAATGTGTTTGCTAAATGTTGTTAGATTCTTTTATACAATCCTTGTTACTCTGTTGGTACAAGGTGATAAAGGAATCAAAACTGTTGTTCCAATTCCTCTATATGTATCTCTATTCTTCTATGCATTGTTCAATGTTATGTTGTAATTGTGCTATTGTTCGTAAATATTTCCTTGTGTAATCTACTTGGATTTGAGATATGGTAGCACTAATTCTTTTTGGTCTCCATGCCATGGTTTGAAAAGAGTCTCCTTCGTATATCTTATGTGATCTTTCCTCCTTTGTGATCATAGTTCTACTTTCTTTGGGGAATGATGTCAATTCATTTGCAATAATATCATATATATATTATCTTATGATCATATTGACCCCATGGTAGGTAGATCCCTTATGTGTTCTCTGTATGTTTCTATGATATTTCCCTTGATTTGTCTTTGTCTGGGGGCATCTCGATGTGGAAATGTAATCAGTGGAGTTGTTTATGTTTTCGTTAAAGCTATTACTCCCGTTAAAGTGTCAGCAATGACTTTAACATGGGGGCATACGCTCTACTCACATGTTGCACACACACACTTTTCGATACACATATATTATTTTTCAAGATACTTTGTTCTCCCTTTTTGGATTAGTAATCCTTAAAGCATGGATTTATATTTTAGGATCTCTTGATCCCTCCAGTTTCAAACATATACATATATTTTGATCCCTTAAGGTCGGAGGTGTCCTTAAGACTAGATCTCTTTTATTTTTGGTTTTATTCTTATGGAATAGAATATTCCTAAGGGTGAATCCTTGATGGGTTGACTAGTGAGTACCCACATTCAATAGGCAGTTCAATTCCATCTTTCTAGTTGTGTCGTTTCCTTGTGTGGTTCACAATGGGACATAAGTTCTCATTGGGTGAGGTAATCACACCCTTTCTTTCTCTCTCTAGAGATGTCTCTCTTATTGTGATCTAGGAGTCGACAAAGACTTGAGTCCCTGGGGGCTTAAGGTTTCTCTTTGTCCCTTGGATTACGATGAGATTATCTTTTCATTCTGATCTCCTTTACCAAGAGTTTGCATTGAGTCCATACTCTTGCTAAAGTGGGGGCTTAATGTATCGTCTTAAAATGGAAGCACTTCCATGATAAGAGAATTTAGCCCTCTGAGTAAGTGTTCTGGGGTCATGTTAAGTGCCTTGATCAAGTCTTTGCATGTATCTGGCTTTTCCCCCCTGTTCTGCTTCCTTCTGCACCCATTTTTCACTTCATATTTGCATTTCATAACATTCTGGGACTGGATCCTGAGGTTTTTGACCAAAAGGTCAAAGTCAACCTCTATCCTAACCTGGTCAGGATCGACCTCGATCCTGACCTAGTTAGTTCCAACCTCGTCCTTGACCCTCTGTTCAAAATTTCAAAATTCCTTGATTTTCGGGTGTTGGGTTTTCGGGGATATTTGTTTCCCGCCTCCGGGTCAGCCATTTAGGGTTTCAGAATGGTAAATCCTTTAATTGCATTTAATCTAGGTATATTTTCTAAAGGTTAGGACCTAATTGGATTTAATTCTCCAAGGTGGCCCCTCTAGAGGATTGTGCCCCAGTTCACTATAAAAGGAGGCCTTCCTCTCTCATTTTCATCATCAAGTTTCGCAATTTCCTCTCTCAAGCTCTCAAGTGCAAGCAAGTGAATTCAAGAAAGCCTTCAAGCATTCAAGTGTTCAAGTATTCATCTATCAAGGAGATCCATTGTTAGCCATTGAAGGATTCAATCTCTTTGGAGACCCCTTGAAGATCCATTCTTCTACATCCATCCAAGCCTCCTCATATGCAAAGATCAATTCAAGATTGGTGTTGAAGATCAAATGCCATTGATTTGAGACATTCTACATCCATTGAAGCATTCCTACTTGTGGATTTAAGGATTCGAATCCTCTACAAGGACTTCAACATAAGCGAGGTGAATTGTTCCAATTGCTTTGTTTATGTACACTACATTTCAATTCAATTTCAATGTTAATTCCTAAATTGGGGTTTGACCAAGGCAAACTCCCATTTTCTTGCAGGTATAGGTGAAAAATTTTGGATCTGAGAATGGATTTGGATACCCTTTTCGGTGAACTTTCCAGATCTGTGAACAAACTCAAAATTGACCTTCAAATAAAGAATGTAGCCTTTGACCTTTTATGAGGGTCAAAGACTACTTGCCGGTGGAAAGACAAAAGATTTATGGTTTTCTTCGTCTCGACATTTCTAGTCCAAAACAGGTTGTAGAATTGCTCGAAAGTACACACAAACATAAAAAATTGGCATTTTCCAGATTTGCCCTATTTTGAGGTTAGTACTTGTATTTCAATTATTTCAAATTCCAAACACTTCAATTCTACCATAGGGAAATATAGGGTTTTTCTCTCTCTTTCATATTCTCCATAGATTGATTCAATTGTGCATTAACCTTTTGATTGATCAAATTGGGTCTCTCCTTTGAGAATTTGGATTTAGGAGTGGATCTAATATTTACCCATACATCATACACATTTGAATAGGTGTGATTCCATTTTACCCCTATTCAACAAATACATTCTTCCTTAATAGGAGAGTGACTAGGTTGTGTGCAAGTTTTCTTCACTTCCTCTAGTAGTCCTTTTGGATTGTGCCAAATTGTGCTTTTGTGCATGTGAGAATCCTGCAAGTGGGTAAAAGAGCTTGACGTGATCTATAATGGAGGTGTTCATTAAAATCTTGCTAAGTAGTAATCTACCTTTTAAAGCCAAATGTGTTTAAAAGCCAAATCTGACTCTAGGTAGATTGCTTGGAAGATATTCTTGTTTATACTTGTGAAAAATGACCGAGAACATACACTTTTAGTGTGGTTTTAGGGATATGGTACAAATTTGATGTGTGTGTTGCGTTTGTACTTCATTTTCAAGCAAGAATATTCTGCAGACCTGGTCTTACAACTTTTAAAATTTGAAATTTACAACCTGGTCTGCAAAGTGTCACCTACACAGAGAAAAAATGCTTATAAATAGTAAAGTCATGCTTGTGACTATTTAGGAAATGCCTGTCAGTAAGGAATTTATGCCTATGACATTTCAAGAAATGCCTGGAAAAAGTTAAGAAACACCTATCAACAAAGAAAAGTTGTCTGCTGACCTACAGAGCACCGCCTAGGCATATTCCAGTAACCACGTAACAATTGGTAAGTCATGCCTACACACTGGCAAGTGACACCCAAAAATAAAGAATGACAAACAGTGAGCATTTCTCGGGGGTTTCAAAAAAATTTGATTTCATATTCAGATACCCTTTTGGCCATTCTATCTGCTCCAATATCCAGCTTGGTCAGAAATCTTGGTTTTGAACAATTTTGAAAATTTATAAGGATTTGGCCACAAGCAAGTGAGATCAAGCCTATTTCCAAGAGCTTTTATGCTCATGATGGCTTTCACTTGATCATATTACATAAAGAAAACCTTGCAAGTAGATGAAACTTATCTAAGGCAAGAACTTCCTTTTCCGAGTGATACTTTTACATCCTAAAAAATACCATAAGAACCCATCCAAGAAGTAGAAAACAACATGATTTTTTTAGGCAACTCGGGTTCAGATCAAACCAACAATGGAGGAGGTATTGACCCAAACAATCTAGGGTCAAATAAGAACAATGGAGGAATAGACCCTAACAATCAAGGGTTATATAACACTAACAATGGGGGTAATGGTGAACCAACTGCTAAAGATGCAACTGATGAAAAGGTTAATGAAGCTATACAAAGCCCATACTTCATGAAGCTTTTGGAAAAAGCGCTAGAAATAGACAAGGAGAAGTATTTTCTAGACCTAGCCCAAAAGGGTCTTAAACTCCCTCATGACTATGATGTCAATCAACTTAAGAAAGAGAAAGTTGAAGATAATCTGATTGATATCATGAACAAGCAATTTAAGTTATTCTAAACACAATTGGACACAATAAA
Organism: Chamaecyparis obtusa; assembly: GCA_027943335.1. Classification (NCBI taxonomy): domain Eukaryota; kingdom Viridiplantae; phylum Streptophyta; class Pinopsida; order Cupressales; family Cupressaceae; genus Chamaecyparis; species Chamaecyparis obtusa. Next base: position 755,237 of record BSBK01003959.1, read on the forward strand.
GCAAAGTGTGGCTCCAAAACTCTTTTCAATAGAGGCATTGTGTCCATTCCCATTTGACAAGAGTTTAATCATGATACCATTCCCTAGTAATGTTTTTTTTCCTAAGTATGACAAATACGAAGGAGCATCTGATCTCCAAGATCATTTAAGGGAATTTTTTGCATTAAGCTTAGAGTTCATGCATGACACCACTTATTTAATGAGCTTATTTCCTAGAAGTTTGGGAGGCATGGCCATGGAATGGTTTTCAAAATTACCTTTCAGCATTCAAACTTTTGAAGAGTTGGCCTTTAAATTTGTAACACACTATTCATATAATATCAAACATGAAGTTACAATGATTACCTTATGCAACACCAAGCAAAGAGATGGAGAAGGATTCCTACTTTTCTTACAAAGATGGAGGACAGTATTTGCTAGATACCCTCGAAGTGTACTAGAAAAAGAAAAGATGGACATATTTATAAATAGCTTGAGTAATGAAATGAACTATCAGTTAAGGATGCAATGTCCTAAGACTTTTCAAGATCTTATTGAAAATGGAGTGACTACGAATGAGGTATTGGTTAAAAGTGGAGAACTAAAGATGTATAAGGATAACAAGAATGACAGTAACAACAATACCTCCAACAACAACAAAACCACTCAAAATAAGAATTTTTCTAATAACTATAACCGATTTGGGTTGAGGAACAACAACAAAGTGTTCGGAATGGGAGCACTAAGAGGGGGCGGGGGTGAATCAATGTTCACTGTATTTTATCTTTTTCCTTTAACCTTTAAATTGAACTTAAATGCTTAAGTACTAAAATAAACATCCATATAAACATGAAACATGAAATCAACACATAACACCAATATGGTTACAGGGAAACCCAAATAGGTAAAAACCCCAGTGGGAATTAACACCCACTAATATTTTGTACTAGTGTTTAGTGATCCTTGTTAGAAGATCCTTAACCCTGTTAGGAGTTGCTTCACAATGTATTAAGTACAGTAGACCTTGTCAAGGGTCAAACCCTATTAGGATTCTTTTACAATAGTCCCTGTTAGGGGAGTGGACGTACTATCCTAGAGCTCACTGCTCAAGTGGTGAAAGCTACAACCTTCTGATCTCAGATACACACTATATTTGCTGGATGAACTGTCACTATGACACTGCTTGTCAAATTAGTTCCTTTGATGCGCTGATGCTTTGACCTCTTGCAAATCTCTAATACATCTTATAGACCCTTTTCACACTTATTCTTTTCTTATTACAACTCTATATCAACTTCCATACTCATTACAATGGGTGCATCTCATATTTATATGCGCATACAAAATAAACAACTAGGTCGGTCCTTAGACCTATTACATACAATGATTCCAAATAAATTGGCTCAAGTGTGTTTACAAACAAACATATACATATGTCAAAAACCTAATTACAATAGGCACATATCATTTACATCATTGGATTATAATCGCAACTCAAAATGCTAACAGTCGGCTGCTTACTCTGTTCTTCACTGGCACACATTGGCTGTGCAACTTCAACTGCTTGTATCTTTCTCATACTTGCATATCTAATCATGAAGTCATAGACTAAGCATGAATATAGTCTAACTAACTTAACTTCCAGGGCACATACCATAACGTGGTCGTACGCATGTGCGTTGATGCTCTGAGCTGTAGGAACTTTGTATACTATTTAGTCTTCAACACTTAATTGATTTCTGATCTTCTTATCAAGTGCGCTGACTCCAAATTGCTATATGACTTTGTTGCCATAATGAAAACACTATATTAAGTCATATACATTAGTATATCCAACTTTCCAACAATCTCCCCCTTTTTCATTGATGGCAACAAAGGAATATGGCCAAGTTGCTAACTGTCCTTAATACAAATTTTTTTTTGTCTTCTATACATATACTCATATCTCCCTATACATATTATGATCCATATTCTATACATAACTCCCCCTTTGACATTAATGACAAAGGTGTTTCAAAAACTATATGTACATATACTCAATGAGAGAAAACATCTGGATATGCTATCTTTAGGTTCTGGATCTCCTTCTTCCAAAATGTGATCAAGGAGTTTACTATCTGGAGATGGGCGCATAGTGCATACTGTGGCTTCTCCATCTTCTTCAAGTTAGTGATAGGACCATGCTCATATGTTACCATTGTGGCATTTATGTCCTTGATGTTTTGATTGAGTATATCTAATGAGGGTGCAAGAGCATTCTTGAGCTGTGTTTGCCTTGCCCTGATCTTTGACATTTCTTTTTCTTCCTGCTCAATCTTTTCTATTTGTCATTGGTATACATTATTACACATGTTTACATCTGTGGATGTGTCTTTCACTGAACTCTTGACTTTCTCAATCATAGCTTCTACCTCTTTTATTTTCTTGAAGTGGGCATCAGTAAGCTTATCCTGATCCATGCATTCAACAACGATTCTTCTTCCTTGATTTGCAAACTCTTTTAAGGATGCTTGACCAGTCTTGAGTGAGCTTAGGTCAAGTGCAAAGTTGTTCATTAATTCACTCAACCTCTTCTTTAGGTACTTTTCTTCTGCAACTAGGGATGCATATTCTTCAAAGCTTGAGAAATTACTTTTGAAATGTGAGATGATTGTACTCACATCATCAACATAATGTATTTTTGACACTTTCTTGTCCTTTGGCATTAGATTGTTCAGAATTTTTACTAATTATACCAGGAGGGGATTTCTCATCACTTATTTTTCTTTGGCCTTTTCCATGGCTAGGACGCTAAATTTTATTAGATCTTCTTCTCTCCATGAGTCCAAACTAGATGTGTCACGTGTCAAACTTGAAAAAAATGTTGCTAAAGGAGTGATGGGAGTGTTGTCCATCACTTCTTGTTTCACCTTGATTAGCTCTACTGACATTTCATCCTTTTTCTCACTTTCTTTTACCTTTTCTTTTTCTATCTTTTCTTTTTCTTCTTCTTTCTCATCATCAATCAATACTTCTTCTTGATGAGTGGGAGGTGTGTTACTACATAATATTTCAGCTTCTTGTGTGCTCACAAAAGCTTCCTCAAACTTATCCAAGTCATTGTCTATGGCTGCCATTGCAATCTCTACATTGTCAATGAAGATTGTATCATCTTTTTGTGTATCTGTCATGGGCGCAGACTTTACTGCCTCTATAGGTGTTACCATTGTAGGCGTTGAATCCTAAGGACCTGTAAATGGTATATTGGTGGTGTTTGCTACTTTGTCTTGCTCACTAGGTGCTTGAGTGATGGGTGCAGATGAAGGTTTCATGTGTTGCTCTAAGAATACCTTCTCAAAGGCCTTCTCTATTTCCTTTGTTATTAGCTCATAGTCTTTGTTCATAATGTGTAGTGTTCTCATCTTTGTCCTTAAGTGTGGCTTCACCAAATTCAATATCAGTGTCTTTTCTTCAACAAAACATATTGGAAGATTGGAATCAAGTGCTTGTTCCCTGATTCTAAAGTCTTCTTCAATGGCTTGTCTCTTAAAGGTATCCATAATCTCCCATACCTTATCTAGGATAACTATCTTCAATTCAAGAACTATCTTCTTGAATTTTATCATGTGTTTGATCAGCATCTCATGAATCTCTGACTTATCAATTTCATGATATTTGTCATAAAACTTGGCTATCTGATCTAGCCTTCCTTCTTCTACTACTCTATTCCTTAACACTTGAAGACTAGGTATGAAACCTACTTCTGGAGGTGGCTACACATTTTTCAATTTGCTTCTTGTGGCTCTAGCTGAAGGGTGACTTGTGGTGGTTTGTTTTCTCCTCTTGGGCATCTTAGGAGATGCATCTGTGGACTCAATATTAACTGTAATAGTGGGTGCAGGACTAATATCATCAATTTTACCCTGTTTATCCTTTAGATAATTAGTCTTTTCAATCTTTACCTTTTTCATCTTGGGATCATCAGACTTAGTTTCCACTGTGGATGCACTCTCAATTTACAAAGCAATCTTTTCTTCCCTTGCTTTGTCTAGGTCTTCTTGTGTTACTCCATGAATTTTGAGTATCTCAGACGTAATCTTAGAGGCTTTCCTCTTAGTTGTTGTGCTGTTCAGAACTGAATCAATTTCCCTTGTCTTTTCCTCATAAGTACCCCACCTAGGATCATTAGGGTTAGTAGGAGCTGAAAGTAATACTTGAGCATATGCTTCCAAAACTTGTTCATCTACTTCATATCCAAGTGGATGAATCCACTTTGTTCTAGGTACAATTACCTCCATGCATGTTGTATTTGTTTCAACCATAAAACAAATAGTATCCTTGTATTTCTCAACTATGTTTTATGGAATTTTGTACATCATTTTCATCTTGACCCTGAAGGTCTTCAACTCCAATGTTATGTAATCTCTCCAAGTACTTTTAGTGGATGCCTTGTTAGATATCTATGGCATGGTTGGAATGGACTTGTCCAAATATAAATTTGATACTTTCCCAACTATATGAAGGTACATGTAAATGATCAAAGACCCAAACCTAAATATCTTGGTCTTGTCATGCTTGATTGCCTTGATGTTATCAATCAATTGTGCGTGCAAGATCTCACACAGATTGAACTCTCCATCTTGCTTCACAAGTCTAATGGCTGCTAGAATTGTGCCCGCAGACACACTATTCACCCTGTTGGTGTGATGAAACCTGTATCCAAGTATCATGGATGTCAATTTGATGTCAACTTGCTTAATAGGCTCAATTATCATTTTGCGCCTATCACTCCTTGACTTACATGTTTGTTCAACAATTTTTTTGACATCCTTGCCCATAGGAAGGACAACGCCGGTCTTAGATAGGCCTGTTATCTCATATATTAGGTCACTAGTGATTCTTACTGGCACATCACCTATCCAAAATAGGTCATCATGAATTCTGCTCAAAAGCATTTTAATCCATTATGTCTCATAGAACTCATATTCTGTAGCATAATCCACTATAGGGTGATAATTCCACTTCACATATTCATATAAGAAGGTTTTTTTTCTAGTTTTAACATGGTTTCCATGTGCACCCTTAGTCTATCCAATCCTACTAGTTCCTTCTTACAGTAAATGTATGCTCTAATGTCTTTGACATGCATAATGCCCATAGGCATGTGGGAGAATGCTCCCTCTAAGTCATCTAGGGTAGACTTAAATGGATGCTTCTTAAATACATATCTTTTCTTTTCTGCAACATCAAATACTATGGGAGTGGCCATCACTTGATTTATCACTTTCCAAATGTTCTCTAAGATAATCTGAAGACTTCTGAATCGATGCGATGAATTAGGGTTTCTACAACCGATCAAATCAATTGCTAATCATTGATAGATCAATATGCAAATCTTCACAGTAACTTCTAAAGCTCTTTCTGCTCTCCAAACACTCTGAATTCGAATGCAATGAGTAATCAAAAAGATTTATGTGTACTTAAAGTGAAAATTCTACCATTAATGCTTGTTGCGTAAACCAGGCTATCACTTAGAAATTTCTATCTTTCATTCTTAGAAGAATTAACTAGTGCGCTCTTGTACGAAGGTTTCTCTAGTCTCCAAAAGCTTAAGTCCAAAGGTGCATACTCTGAGAGCGAGTATACCAGCCACGCAGGGGTCTAGAGCTAAATTAGCTCCCCCTATGACCCTAAGGGCCATTCATCTAGATGTAGAGGGTGCATCGAATATGGATGCATCCAATACATGCTCATTAACCTTGTCCTTCTTTGTTTCTAACCAAATCAAGCTTGCATCCTCTGAAGCTTTCACAAAATTGACTTCTCCTTCGAGATCCAAAACTAGTTTTTTTGGCTTTTTAGGGCTTTCCTGACCTTGCGTCCTTGATCTATAGAACTTTGAGATATGTCAAGCCTTGTTACAAGAGTGACAAATGAGTGCAGGCCTTATATTCCTTGGTGCATTGACATGGGTCACCATCTTACATTATTTAGCTGAGTGACCATTATAGTTACATATTTGACATGTAACATTATGAGAGATTCTTATATTTGATTGATTTTGATTTCTTTGATTATGAGTCTTGTTCTTTTGGCTTGTCTTGCAATTCATAGCTCTATGACCAAATTTATTACATGAATAACAATAACCATTGAAAGGTCTTACTTCTGTACAGTTCCTTGCTATGTGTCCATGCTTGTTACATGCATAACAAGTGTGGTCCACAGGCTTGCACTTATTCTTAGGTGGTTCAGTATGATCCTTGGTCTAACTTCTAGTCTCTTTAGCATCTGAGGTGCCTTTTGGTGCCTTCATTCTTGCTCGCATGTTATCAATGTGATTTAGTGCTTCATTATATCCAATGCAACTAGTATCTCCTTTAGCTCTTCTTGCATATAACTGAGATTATATTAAATCAGAACTGGTGTGTAATTTATCAATGTGATTCTTAGCCTCTTTTAATTCAGATTCCAAGCTTTCCTTGTTGTTTCTTAGTTGTAAGATTTCCATGTTTGCTTGCCTCAATTCTTCATTCAGTTGAAGGTTCTCTTTGACCTGTTCATCATAGACTTCCTGATTGTTAGTCAGGTTATCATCAAATTATTCAAGCTGTTCTTTTAAGGATTTATTTTCTTCATTTAGCTTCTTGACCATTGTCCCTAGATCACTGCTAGAGCATTCTTTCAAATCTTTCCTTAGTCTTTTGATGACTTATTGAGCATCACTAAGTTTTTCCCTTAGTAGTTTCTCTTTCAGATTTGTCTAGATCTTCAAGAGTAGCTTCCATATTTATTTTTAGATGTTTCATTTCTTCTTTGTCCATGATCTCCTCAAGTGGTTAAACTTCTTTTCTAAGGACTAGAGCTCTGATACCAATTGTTAGGAATGGCCATGAACACTGAGAAGGGGGGGGGGGGGGGGGGGGGGTGAATCAGTGTTCATTGTATTTTATCTTTTTCCTTTAACCTTTAAACTAAACTTAAATGCTTAAGTACTGAAATGAACATCCATATAAACATGAAACATGAAATCAACACATAACACCAATATGGTTACGGGGAAACCCAAATAGGTAAAAACCTCAGTGGGAATTGACACCCACTAATATTATGTACTAGTGTTTAGTGATCCTTGTTAGAAGATCCTTAACCTTGTTAGGAGTTGCTTTACAATGTATTAAGTACATTAGACCTTGTCAAGGGTCAGACCCTATTAGGAGTCTTTTATAATAGTCCCTATTAGGGGAGTGGATCCACTGTCCTAGAGCTCACTACTCAAGTGGTGAAGGCTACAACCTTATGATCTCAGATACACACTATATCTGTTGGATGAATTGTCGCTATGACACTGCTTGTCAGATTAGTTCCTTTGATGCGCTGATGCTTTGACCTCTTGCAAATCTCTAATACATCTTATAGACTCTTCATGCACTTCTTCTCTACTTATTACAACTCTATATCAACTTCCATACTCATTACAATGGGTGCATCTCATATTTATATGCGCATACAAAATAAACAACTAGGTCAGCCCTTAGACCTATTACATACAACGCTTCCAAATAAATTGGCTCAAATGTGTTTACAAACAAACATATACATATGTCAAAAACCTAATTACAATAGGCGCATAGCCTTTACATCATTGGATTATAACCGCAACTCAAAAGGCTAATAGTCGGCTGCTTACTTTGTTCTTCACTGGCACACACTGGCTGTGCAACTTCAACTGCTTGTATCTTTCTCATACTTGCATATCTGATCATGAAGTCATAGACTAAGCATGAATATAGTCTAACTAACTTAACTTCTAGGATGCATACCATAATGTAGTCGTATGCACATGCGCTAATGCTCTAAGCTGCAGGAACTCTGTATACTATCCAGTCTTCAACACTTAACCGGTTTCTGATCTTCTCATCAAGTGCATTGACTCCAAACTACTATATGACTTTGTTGCCATAATGAAAACACTATATTAAGTCATATACATCAATATAGACAACTTTCCAACACAAAGGTGTGGTTAATGATGGGGTTGTTGACTCTAATAATTTGAAAGTCACTCCTTTTACTCTCACAAGAACACCTACTCAAGTGAATAATGCAAATCAAGTTTCCAAAGTGCCTTTTAATAACAGTACCAATAATAACAACTTTGGGAACAATCAAGGGGCTAAAAAGTCTAATAAATTCTTTGCACCATCTCCCAAGAGGACATTCACACCTTTGGGTGAACCCCTTGAGAATGCATTGAGAACTCTCATTGCTAATAAGATTATTGATTTACCTAGAGCTCAACCATATGAACCGCAAAACAAGCCCAGTTGGTGGAGTGAGTTTAATCATTGTGAATACCATAGAAATAGAGGACATGCAACAAATGATTCCTTACAATTGAAAAACATGGTACATGATTTGATTGACAATGGTGTGATCATGATAGAAGGGCCTAAAAAAAATGGAGATCACACGACATTTAAGCAACCTTTCTATAACCACGAGAAGGGTGACTCTTCTAATTCAGATAAGCAAGGCAAAAATAATGTTAATTTTTCTCATCATTATGACAACACCATCAATACATTATCCAGACATGAGCATGATATCAATGTTGTTGTAATCAAGGAACAACCCAAAAAAGAAACATCTTACGCTATTACTAGGGGGCAAACTTCAAGGATTACCCTACAAGGGGTTGATCCTAAACATATTGGTCCTACACAATAAAGTATTGTGGTTAAGAAACCATCTACAAAAACAAAGTCATATAACTTGGTGGATCAATTACAAAAGACTCTAGCTCAAATCTCTATTTTGGAGTTGTTAAAATTATCTCCAAATCATAGGGAGATTTTAGAACAAGCCGTATTGGGGACTAATGTTCCTATTAACTTGGAGGAAGAAAAGTTTCAAAACATGGTGGGACACCTCAGAGAACCACATTGTCTTTCATTTTTAGATCAAGATGATATGTCCATCACTCATCCTCAGAATTTTCCATTGCATATAGAAGTCCTCATTCAAAGACATAGGGTTAAGAGAGTTCTCATAGATGGTGGAGCTGGTCTTAATATTTTCACTTTAAACATTATCAAGTCTTTAGGCTTATCTAAATCTTCTATCGATCCTAAGAATAAAATTACCATAAAGGCTTATGATGAGGAGGAGAGATCTTCAAAAGGCATGATTGTCTTACCTATTCAAGTTGGGCCCATCAAGAAGGACACCATATGTCAAGTCCTAGACATGAAGTTAACTTATAATATTTTATTGGGGAGGCCATAGATACATGAGATGCAAGTGGTTCCTTCTACCCACCATCAATGTATCAAATTTTCGTACATGGGAGAAGAAATCACAATTGGAGGGGATTCAAATCCTTTTCAATATTGTAGCACATTAAAGCCTCTCCATGAATTATTTATTCCTCATAATAGCGAAGGGATTGTGCCAAATACTACCATTGAAGAAGCTAAAGGTGATGATCCTAAGTTAACATCAAATGTTACCTCTACTTCAAACCCTATTCAAACTAACTCAACTACATCGACTAAAGCAAAGGAAAAAGTGAGTTATGAGGGTCCAAGTCCAAATGAGAATTCAAGAAAAATGTCCACACCAAAAGTGAAACTTCCTAAACCTACCAAAGAAGAAAGAGATAAAGTCAAAGGAGATTGATATAAACAAATGAGTGAGATGATGCACACATTTGAAAAACAATTTATAATTGTAACTAAAGGAGTAGGGGAATATTCTACTTCTCTATTTGATTTACATACCTCTCCAAAAACACATGGAAAACCTTCTAAAGAGCATCTTCCTCACAAATACAATTCTCATTTTGTAAGAGAGAGTGATAAATCAGCATTTGAAAAAGAAGATGATGAAGTTCTACAATGGCTTTACAAAGATGAAAGCGATATTTCAAATAACCCCATAGAAAGAGTTCAACACGTCAATATACAAACTGACCAATATGGAAAGGGTTTTGAAATTATGTAAAAAATGGGATATTTTATTTACCTACCTCTCCAAAAACACATGGAAAACCTTATAAAGAGCATCTTCCTCACAAATACAATTCTCATTTTGTAAGAGAGAGTGATAAATCAACATTTGAAAAAGAAGATGATGAGGTTCTACAATGGCTTTACAAAGATGAAAGTGATATTTCAAATAACCCCGTAGAAAGAGTTCAACACGTCAATATACAAACTGACCAATATGGAAAGGGTTTTGAAATTATGCAAAAAATGGGATATAAGGGAAGAGGACCCTTAGGTACAAGAAATAGGGGTTTGTTGGAACCTATTGAACCTTCTTGGAAATCAAAGGAGGAAATATCAGGGCTAGGTTATCAATACAAAGGAGAAAGTTCTAGTCCTATGCATGATTATTATGAATAAGTGAACATGGTAGAATCTGATGTTGATAGTGATGATTCTAGAGAATATGAGTGGGATTCTTTATCTGAAGACTCTTGTCATGACAAAGAGATTGTCATCATACATTCTTATACTAATGTTTCTCAAGAACAAACTCAAGATAGTGAAGATCTGGAGATACTTCCTACATACATGCAACTCGATCCACATGAAGCTAACATAGGGAAAGCACACAATTATCCATGGGTAGGTGAACCTTGGGTACCTTCGTGGGCAAGTGATTTGAATATTAATTTTAACTTGCATGAATTTTTTCCCGTAGAAGTCTTAGAGGACTCAAGTGAAGAGGACTTTGATCCTTCTTCCATGGATCATCTTGAGAAAACTCATGTTATTGACCTTAATGATACAGTGTATGAACCATCTAATGAGGTCATGTCCTTAAACCCAACCAATGACAATTTTCCAATTGAATCTTTACCCTTAATGCATCCCGAGCTTATTGATTGGGACTTAACCGAACCAAGTGACTTACTCTACTTTCCCAATAACCAAGTGATGAAACAATACCTAAATGTGGTTGAACCCTCTTTCACCAAAGAGTTTAATCCCAACATGATGAGAAAGGCAGGGGTCCAACCTCTTAGTCCAAAAGAAAAAATGAAAAAAAGTAAAAAAATGAAAAGTTCTAGTGGTGAAAACCACCATGTGGCAGCACTAGAACCAAAAAAAGTAAAGATAAAGGATGTTTCCTATGGTGAAAACCCAAATGTGGCACCTAAGGAAGAAAGGTTGGATACCTTACCAGCACATGAAGAAGAAAGATCACCAATTCTTATAGAGCCGACAAAGAAAGTCAACATTGGCACAGAATTGGCGCCCAAATTCATACATCTAGCAGCTTCACTTACACCTTTAGAGAGAAAGGATTTAATAAAAAATTTCCAAGCAAAGCAAGTGAATTTTGCATGGTCCTATGCTGACATGTTAGGATTAGATCCAGACTTCATCATGCATCACTTGAATGTTAAACTAGGGGTTAAACCAGTCAAGCAGTAATTGAGTAAAATGCATCCACATAAAGCTCTCCTAGTTAAAGAAGAATTGGAGAAATTGTTAAAGGTGGGGTTTATAAGAGAAATTGATTATGTGGAATGGATATCAAATATTGTACCAGTTACCAAGCATGACAAATCCATTCACGTATGTATAGACTTTCAAGATCTTAATCTTGCATGTCCCAAAGATGACTTCCCACTTCCAAGCATAGATGCAATAGTGTACTTAACAACTTATCACTCCATGTTATCATTAATGGATGGTTTTAGTGGATACAACCAAATTAAGATTGCACCTGAAGATCAAGAAAAGATAGCCTTTACATGCCCTTGGGGAAATTTTTCTTGGAATGTAATGCCTTTTGGCCTAAAAAATGCCAGAGCTACTTACCAAAGGGCAATGACCACCATTTTTCATGATATGATGCACACCTTCTTAGAAGATTATGTGGATGATATATTGGCTAAGTCACATCAAAGAGAGGATCATTTACAAATTTTGGAAAATATATTTACATGCTTGGAACAATTCAAAGTAAGGCTCAATCCAAAAAAATGTGCCTTTGGTGTTCAATCTGGGAAATTATTAGGCTACATAGTTTCAGCAAAAGGTATTGAAGTGGATCCCGAAAAGGTTCAAGCAATCATGGACATGGAAATTCCTAGAAACATTAGCCAAATGAGGTTTCTTCAAGGAAAACTTCAATCAATAAGGAGATTCATTTCTCGACTAGTTGAAAAGTGTCACTCATTCACTAGATTGCTACACAAAGATACCATTTTTATATCGGATGAAGAATGTGACAAGGCCTTTACCTTGTTGAAGACTTAATCAATCCACCAATTCTAATGCCACCTATCAAAGGAAAGCCATTGCTCTTGTACATATCAGCAACCGAGAAGTCTTTAGGAGTTCTTTTGGCGCAAGAAGATGATCAAGGAAGGGAAAGAGCTATCTACTATTTGAGCCGAACATTAATTAATTATGAATTAAACTACACTTTCATGGAAAGAGCATGCCTAGATGTTGTCTTTGCTTCTCAAAAATTGAGACACTACATGTTTATGCACAAAGTGAATCTCATTGCAAAAATTGACCCTTTAAAATACTTACTTAGAAAAACTGCCCTAACGGGAAGAATAGAAAAATGGGTCATGGTATTAAGTGAGTTCAATATTGAGTATGTGGATAGGAAGGCCATTAAAGGAAAAGTGATAGTAGATCACTTAGCTAAAAATACATTGGTTTCTACACATCCCATTCAAGTGGAGTTTCTTGATGCAGCAATTGTCAATATAGAAGCCAAGACATGGAAATTGTACTTTGATGGATCATACACACAAGGAGGTTCTAGATCTGACATATTGTTGATTACCCCTCAAGGGTATACTATTCCTAAATCATACAAGCTCTTATTCCCATGTACCAACAACATAGACGAGTATGAAGCTTTAGTAATTGGTATCAAGATGGCTTTAGAATGGAATATTACCGAGCTACAAGTGTATGGTGATTCTCAATTAGTGATCAATCAAGTCAATAATGAGTATAACACAAAAGATGAAAAGTTAATGCCTTGCAAGACAATGATTGATGCTTGGAAAAAATGCTTTGTGTTGATAAATTTTGAACAAGTTCCAAGAGAGAAGAATAGAGTTGCTGATGCAATGGCTACCTTGGCTTCATTACTCCAAAAGCCTGATCAAAATGAAAGGTATGAATTCTTGGTGGAAGAGTTGGCAAAACTGGCATTTGACCTTCCCGATACCAAAATTATTGCCATACTCAATGGACATGACTCACCTTGGTACGATCCTATCTACGCATACCTTAAAGACCAAGCATTACCCTTAGACCAATCCTGAGCCCAAAAATGACACTTCATAAGACAAGCGGCTCGTTATATTATCCTTTCCGACACATTTTATCGTAAGGGTCTTGACGAAACTTTACTTAGATGTCTAGAGGAAGAAGAGTCTAAGGTAGCTTAAATGAGGTTCACAAGAGCATTTGTGGGTCACACTCAAGCGGGTTAAACTTAGCTAAGAAGATCCTTCACATGGGGTATTTTTGGAAAACCTTAGAAAAGGATGCTTGTCACTTTGTTAAGATATGCACCAAATGTCAATATCATGGTGATATGATACATGTACCAGCTCAAGAACTACATCCTTTTGTTACACCTTGGCCATTTTATCAATGGGGGTTTGACTTGATTAGCGTGATTTATCCACCTTCATCTAATGGGCACAAATACATCATCACAGCTACAGAATATTTCTCTAAATGGGTAGAGGCCGATCCTTTGATCACTGCTATAGGAAAAAAAATCTCTATGTTCATCCTCAATCACATCATTTGCAAATATGGTATTCCTCATGCCATAATTATCGACAATGGAAAAAAATTCAAGAACAAAGATGTGGATGAACTTTGTGATACTTTTCATATTACCCATCACTCTTCTTCCATCTATTATCCACAAGGAAATGGACAAGTCGAGGCTACTAATAAGAATATCCTTAAAATATTGAAGAGATCGGTGAACAAATCAGGAAGAGATTGGCACATACAAATCAACCTGGCTTTATGGGCTTATAGAACTAGTATCTGGACACCTACAGGAGCTACACCATACTCATTGGTTTATGGAGCCGAAGTTGTTCTACCTTTGGAGGTTGAAATCCCATCCCTAAGAGTATCATTGCAAGGATTAGTAACGGATGAGGATTATAGGGTTGCCTGACTTCAACAATTGGAATTGTTAGAGGAACATCAAGCACAAGCCTATGAACATTTGAAAGTGTACCAAAATAGGATTTCAAGAAACTACAACAAGCACATTAAACCAAGAGTTTTTCAAGTGGGTGATTTAGTGCTAAGGGAGAACCCTAAAAATTAGGCAGAAAGGGAAAAGAAGGGTAAATGGGAAGCAAATTGGCTTGGTCCTTTTATTATTGTTTCTTCTTTTGGGATGGGGACTTACAAATTAGCCAACTGTGATGGGGAAGAATTACAAGAGCCCATTAATAGCATACATTTAAAGAGGTTTCATACGTAATCAGATGAGAGATTATTAGAAGAAAGAGTATTAGATGAGTGTGAATCTGATGACTCAAGCATCACTTTTGTACATGAGAAAATCAAAAAGACCAAAAACATTGAGAAAAGTTCAAAATCCAAAAAAAATTGAAAAAAATAAAAATAAAAATAAAATGAAAAAGATAAAAAAGTGCCTTGGTGAAAACCTATCAATTAGGCGCCTTGGTAGCAAAAAAAAATTGAAAAAGAGAAAAAGAGCAATAAACCCAAAAGGTGAAAACTTGGCAATCAAGTGCCTTTTGTTCCCTTAAGTCTTTCCTAGTTGCATATGTACATATTGCATTTTCCATCATCTCACTTGTAACTCTTCATTGCATCCGTCATTTGTGCATAGTCATAATAAAACCTTTCAACTGCATTGTTGCATTCCCTATGGCCCTAAGTTTGTCACACGATCACATTTATCATTTGGGGGCAGGAAAGGATTGGATTTTTGGTACAAACAGATTCAATAGTGCTACTTTCGGTCACACATCAGAGGGACTTATCAGAGCTTCAGAAGAAAGATATTTTATTGAACCTTTGATGGATATCATTGTTCACAACCAAGTATTTTGATCCTATGACTTGATCCTTGAACCTTCACTGACTTTATTATTCAGGATTAAAAATTGACATCACTTAAATGATCAGAATGTTTGGAAATTCTTTTTGAAAATTTTGATACATTGCAAAACACTTGAAGCTTTTTGATGATCTTTATTGACTTTTTTATTGTGTCTTTTTAGCTAATCGATGATGTTTCAACTAGATTGGCAATGATGGAGACATGATATTATTTTTTCTTCTTTCTGAGTGACTATCTTGAGGGAGATCCAACAACTTATGTGAATTCGTCTAACGACATGGTCATCAAAGAATCATCAAGGAATTTCATATAGGGTGGAGGGTTGACCTTAGTTTTTTTACACAAACAGATACCTTGGCTATTTAGATCTTCCATATCTCAATATCAAAATCCAATTGCAACATCGAATCCATTGAAACCGGTATTCATACTCCCATAGTTGGTCATTCAACTAGTGAGGGTTGTACTAGTTTCCTAAAGGGTTACCAAATGCGATACAAAGTAGTATTCATATCATCATGATGTGGTCAATGATGGTTGTACTTCTTTTATAGTCCTATAATGCTCAATGATGAAAATATTTCTCTATGGCATTTTCTTTGCTAAAAGCTAGTGACAATTTAGTTGCATTGCATTGCATTTGTATGTTAGATTAAGTGCATAGTTTGTAGTTATTTTTACAAGGGAAAAGGGGTTTAGTCATTATCTTGATCAATCAATAAAAGGGGGTTCAATCAAACACATTATCCTTGGTTCAAATCAATAATGTGGGATTATATTTTGCATTCATTCATAACATTACTCATTATTCTTTATCCTTATATCATAAATCAAAAGAAAATAGATTCATTACTCATACATCATTTGCATACATTTAGTTAAGGATAGCTCATTAAGAGTTGCATATATTCAAAAAAATAAAAAACATAGTTTCATTCATCATATATCCATATTTCCATAATAAAACATGTGCATCCATACATTGAAAATCAAGAAAAACATATCAAAGTCACATTATCATTTTCATTCATCTATCTATATCATATATAAGATACATTGCATCCATAGCATAATCAAAATTAAACATCATATAGAACTACATATAAAGATAATCTCACATAAACACATCAAGAGAATCAAGGAAAGTCCATAATCATATAAATGTCCATAACATCAATGATCCATCAAATTAGTATAGCAAGATACAGTGTCAATAACAAAGTGGTACATCAAAGTTCTAATCAATAAAACATCCACATGATACAAATCATCAACAAGAGAGATCCATAATCAATCACATCAAGATCCTGTAGGGGCACTCACTCCATCACCAGTACCTGATCCATCTAGTCCCCTGTCACCTAATCTATCCTAAGTAGGAGGAGTCTAACTAGTACTCGTAACACTAGGCCTCTGAGCCATAATAGTCATAATTTGCTACATCATAGTGGCTACCTGATCTAGTCAGCCAACCAATACTGAAAAACTTGTCTACAATGTCCTCACATCCTATGTCAGAGTATCAATGCTAGGAGAATCTTGTGATGTCTGACCCATATCCTAAGACATAGGTATCTTTGGAGGCACCTTCTTTGCTAGAATCTTCCCATGCTGAGCTACTGAAGCCTGATGTAACTGTACCAACAGATCCTCTCCATTGGGAGCTTTTTCTAGCAGCATCAATGTGAACATGTTGCATGACTCTCTATTGTCTCTACTATCCCTATACTAATGCAACTCTAGGATGAACAAACCCAGGTCCTTGATCTGGCAAAACCTATTTGATAGCCCTGTCCCTGAAATGTCCACCTCATACCCATGACCCAATTCATCCTCTAGTAATGATCTGGAGAGCTCTTTATCCTCTATGAGCTTGACATCATCTAGGTCTAGCACCACCATCCCCATCACCATCTCCACCATCATCATCTGATCGCTCATCTCTACTTAGGATCGGCTCTGCAAGATCGGTAAATCTCAAACATCTATTCCAGGATCACCACTCTTTGTACTCCATGAACATCCCAACATTTTATACGTGCTCTAATATATCCCATCTAACATACATCATCCTAGCAATCTGATCACAAGCAAACTAAAAATCAATTTGTGGCCCCCACATCGATCGCTCTGCTTGGATGCGAGCATACAAAGCCATACCCTGCAACATATCCTGATACTTGTCGTACTGTCTAGAAACTTGACCAAAGCAAAATCTCTCAATCACAACGCTCGATCGACCAATCATCCAACATGGAGTAAACATATAAGGGAGCTTATTGTCATCCTCCCGCCAACCCTCGTAGCCCAGATATGGTCTCCATACAACCTGATCCATATCGTCGATCATATAATGCCGAAACTCTAGTTTGCCCATATGATGTTGGACAACCATGCCACTATATAAAAATGCATAAGGATAGCCATGATGGTGGATATGATCTGACAATGGTCTAGTGATGGGAAGATTCTCCCATACCCACAACTATAATATCACTGCACCTGCTGATAATGAAGCACTCGATCTATAAACCACCTTGTGCAAATCATGGTATAACTATGCTAGCACGTAAGAACCCCAATCAAAATGCTGAGGCTGTGCAAGAAAATCCTCTAAAATGTGGCCCCATCCAATAGAGAAACCTTGAGCTCATCGATCTAGAATTAGTAATCCACCTATCAAAGCACCTAAAACTGCTAGCAATGTGGGAAAGGAAGCAAAATATGCCCAAGTAATAGTATCATCATCAATGGTATTATCTCCAAAAACCCATCTACAAAATGTGTTGTCATATACTAAATCATAATAGACCATCTCACCCCAGGTCGGAATGCAGAGCAATCTGTAAACATCCTCGGGAGTGATAGTCATCTCCCCAAATGGTAAATGGAAGGTGTTGTGGTCAGAGTGCCAATGCTCTATCACAACTGTCAGAAGACCATGATTCAGCTAAAACCATAGGATGTCTAGAAGGAAACTCAAACCACACATCTCAATGACGTGATACTCTGGCTGGGTCAACTCCTCACCTAGGTCTAAAATCCAAGAAGCAACCGTCCATATGTATAACTTACGAAAATGTGCCTATTTGGAAAATCAAGGGAATCATATCAATATTCTATATCAGCGGATTATTTTAAGTCAATTAATCAAAGTTAATCAATCAAAATATCACCATTTTTTCATGTCTCTATGTCTTGAGAGAGAAGTATCAGTTATCTACTATCAGATTTTTTTTCTATCCTATCGAATTGACAAATCAATTATTCATTAGTACTATTATCCTGATATCCTAATCACTTGTTTTGTTTAACTACAATAGACCTATCTATCTTGGACAATCAATCAATCATCCAGAGACATCAAAATTTTATCAGAAAATCAAGTTTGAGTATCAAAATTAACAAAATTCCTATAGGCGTCATTTGCTTATGTGAAGGTGACATTTTACCTTAGGCAGTGAATAACTTTTCACACGCAACACTTTATCAAGTAGAGGTGGTACTTCAGCTGTTAAGCGGCATTTCATGACCCTAGGTGACATTTCATCATGGCTAGACATCATTTAAAACATAGGGATTTTTCACGCGGTGTTCTATACATAGTTTGATTCAAAAGCCCTAGTTCTATGCGGTTTCAAATTCATCACATGTGAGTTTTAAACTATCCTAAGTGGCATTTCAATGTGCAGATGCAGTACTTCATAAGCCTAGGTGTCATTTAAACTATGATAGGTAGAATTTTGCAAAAACTATAACTAAAATCAAGAAAATCATGCAATAAATGATAAAACCGTTGAATAAATGCACTAGGAAGGTCAAAATCACTTACTAGAGGTTCGTAATCCAAAGGTCTCTGATACTGACGACATCTCTCAAACTGATGCTCTCGAATAGGCACAACTGTCATGATCAACTTTCTCAGGATCAAAGCAAAATCTCAATAGTGAAAAGTGCAAATGAATAGTAAATTTGGGTTTTTCAACCTATTTATGCTATTTGACCTAATTTGGAGGTGAATTTTTGACCTAGCGATCTATATCAACAATCAATCAAACCAGGGCATTTGTTGAAACTTTAATATCATCAAGGTTATTAAGAAATAAAAACATATTGGATCTACTATCAATAAATTTCATCAATATTCCTATCCGGCAATCAATCTGTTTCATTTCTGAGGGGACATCATTAGAGTATCAAATTGGCATCAAATATCATTGAATCTAGGGCATTAAAATTTTGAACTATTATTAGTGGGACATGTGGCATCATTTTTCAAATCAGGTATTATCAATCAAAGCAGTTTCAAATCAGGTCATTATCAATCAAATCAAGTTTTGTATCAATCAATCAAATCAGTGATCAGGACATAAAAGTTTCTTTGAATCAATGCGCTATGCACATCAATTCAAAGAGGGACATTTTTAGACATAAAAAATTGGGCAGGTGTCTTAAAATCATTCAAATTTATAAAATCTTAGCCAAATGCTTTAATTCTCATCAAAATGGATCAAATCAATTTTTAAATGGACATTTATTAATCAAAATTGGACAAAATCATTTAAATCAAAGGAAAAATCAAATAATGACATTAAATAATTAAATACAAGCTTAAAGGGATAAAAAACACTTATAATTGATTTTAATCAATTAATTGTATCGTTTTAAATCAAAAATCAAATTGAACTTATTCCCTTACATGGATAATTTAATTAATTAATAGAATTTAATTAATCCTAATATCTTTCAACAAAATTTGAGCAACCAATAAGAATTGAGAACACAAACCACATGGATCACTCCAAAATAGTTGAATCTCAATCACACATTTTCAACTTTGAATCTCAACCACTCAAATTTGTCTTTTTGTCCAAACCTTTGAGACAACCATTTAAATTGTCCCCCCATTTAAAAACATTTCAAAGTTTTTAACTCAACCAAGGCTAAATCATGATTAAGTAACTCGACCCCCCACCCTTGGGATTTTACTATAAATAAGAGTCATTTTGAGAGCATAAATATCTTAGAAATTCAAGTGCATAACATCATCATTATAGGCAATTTCATAGCAATTGAGTCATATCTTGAGCAATATTGTGAGATTGAGAGCATTATCATGAGTACTTGAATTGAATCTTTGTATCATTTTGAAAGTTGAGAGCGAGATTAAGCACTGTACTATCATTTTCTCATTCTAGGATTATCACTAATAGAGAATAAGGCTGAGAGCTCTACTTACCAAGCCTGGATAGAGAACCATGAGATGTCATGGATGTTAATTTCAATTCTTAGATTAAATTTGTATTGTATTTTCATAGAATTGTAGTTGATTATCCTAATTTCATGAAGGTGTAAAACATTCACACATAGTTGTTGGTCACGATTCTTCCAGATACAAAAACCTATACTCCTACCTTAAAGACCAAATCATTCATGATACCTTCAACCACCATGAGAAACGATACCTTATCCAAAATGCATCATGATATGTCATCATTGGTAATGATCTATACAAACGGAGTATAGATGGTACACTTCTTAGGTGTTTAGAATGTGAGGAGTCTCAATGCGCATTAGAGGAAGTCCATGACGACATATGTGGATCACATTCCAATGGTTTAACACTAGCTCAAAAACTTATTATTGGCTTGAAATGGAAAAAGAGGCTATCAAATTTGCCAAGTACATGGTAACTTAATTCATGCACCAGGGAGAGATCTGATTCCCTTTACTACACAATGGCCTTTTCAACAATGGGCATTTGATCTAATAGGTGCTATTTATCCACATTATTCTAATGAGCATACCCATATCATTACAGCTATAGATTACTTCAAAAAATGGGTAGAAGCAGTCCCTTTGACTCAAGCAACCAACAAGCAAATCTCTATGTTCATATTGAATTACATCATTTACAGATATGGTATTCCACATTCAATAGTCACAGATAATGGAGGCCAATTCAAGAACATGGACCTAGATTCCTTATGCTCTAAATTCAAAATTACACAACATTGGTCATCCATATACTATCCCCAAGGGAATGGACATGTAGAAGCATCAAACAAGAATTTGTTGAAAATCTTGCATTGAACAGTTAATAAAATAGGAAGAGATTGACATCTCATGATCAATCCAGCTCTCTGGGCCTACAGAACAAGTATCAAAATGCCCACTGGGGCTACACCATTCACTTTAGTGTATGGGTCTGAAGTGGTACTACCTATTGAGGTTGAAATCCCATCACTAAGAATCATAATGCATGGTCTAGTGACTGATGATGACTACAGAGTGTCTAGGTTGCAAGAACTTAAACTACTAGATGAGTGCAGACAAGCAACATATGATCATCTTAGAGTATATCAGAAAAGAATGTCTAGAGGTTACAACAAGAAAGTCAGACATAGCGAATTTCAGGTTGGTGATCTAGTCTTGAGAGAAAATCCTAAAAATCAATCACATCAAGAATGCAAGGGGAAGTTTGAATCCAACTGGCTGGGTCCCTTTGTTATCACAACTAATTTTGGCTTTGGAGTCTATCAACTCTCAACGACTGAAGGAGAATAGCTTTGAGAATCAATCAATGTTCTCCATCTAAAGAAATTCTATGCCTAAGGCATTCAATATTCAAAAATGTACTGAAAAATTTAGAAAAATCAGAAAAAGTCCTAAAAAAATGACCATCCTGGTGAAAACCTAGCAATAGGTACCTTGATAAATCACAAAAAAAATCAAATGATTCAAAAATACAAAAAAATTGAAAAGATAAAAATACAAAAAAAGAAGAAAAAGAAAAAGTGCCTTGGTGAAAACTTGGAAACAGGCGCCTTGGTAGCAAAAATAGAATCTCTACCAATATGGTGAAAACCCAGCAAACGGGTGCCACTTGTTAAAAAATGCTCCATCTATCAGCACAATCTTGGTCTATCCCAGCTTTCAGTCCTGCTTTTGTTTGTACATATCTCTTCATTTGTTTCTACATTCCTGTTTTCAATAAAATCTGTTTGTACACCAATCAACAACAACGTCTGTATCCTATCAAAGTTTCAAACTTGGGGGCAATCAAAGTCATATCCTATGGTCTCTAGTTTATCTTAGATGAGTCACATCCAATCAGAGTCCTTTGAAGCTTTATCTGAGTCATTCAGTCTGTCTCCTTACTAGAAAGGATTTTGCAATCAAACACAACCAACATCGACAAACAAAATGAAAATAATCTTTGCTTCATTGCTTTTATCTCCTTGTATGCTTATTGATTCGCATTGAGATTTTTGCATATTATGTACCCTCGAGCTCTTTAATGATGTCCTTCATAGGATTTAGAGAGTGATGACTGGGGGCATAATCTTTTCTTTGTTTTATGCTTTGAGTGAAAATCTAACAACTTTGGAAATTCTGGATTGAATTGGTGTACACTATAAGTGCCTCCATCTCGTATTAGATGGTCAAGTGTACCTTGACCATCGATACTCAGATGCTTTAAGTAATTTTGATCTAACTATTGTCTTTTTGAGTGATTTCTTATTCCTACTGTGAACCACGATCTTACCCAAGGATGTGAATGATAAAGGGTCACTGCGGGTAATTCACATTGGATTTAGAATGATCTCTTGACTGCTTGGTGTGCTTATATGCAAGGCGTATTCAGGTCATTACAACATTTATGTTTTGATGCTTATACAAATTGCAATATCAAAATAGACATGATATTTAGGTCATCCTGGCATTTGTGCCTTGGTGCTTATATCTAATTTGACATTCCAAAACAAAAATCAATATTCATATGTTCATGGTTGCCTAACTAGTAGAAATTGTATTGGTTTATCTAGCTACCTAATAAAATATTCAGTGATGAAAATGACCGACACATGATCAGTAGCTAAGTCCTAGGTCCTAGGTTTGCATTTCATTCTGCATGTTACTTTGCACTTTACATGATTGTATTTATCTCATGATTGCCAAATCAGCTTAACACTTAAACGATTCTCTAAAACAATACTACACATGCCACAAGAACTAAGTCTCACATGAAGGTCCCTTCTCAGATCAACAAGCAGTCACCATCCTGGGTTAAAAATATTTTTTGACAAATGACCGAGTACTTGTCTTCATCAACACCTACAAAATATATCATGCAAATTGCTGCATTTACATTACATATCATAATCATTCCATTACATTCATTACATATACATTTGTAAAGTATAAACAAATCATACATTTACATAATTCATAATCAACTGCATTGCATAATCCATACATTTGAAAGAAAACATTGCATTGCATATTCCATACATTCTACACTAATCAAAGCATGTTAAACATTTACATCACATGATATCTGTTAGGAATGGGAACACTGAGAGGGGGGGGGGGGGTGAATCAGTGTTCACTGTATTTTAACTTTTCACTTTATGCTGAACTTAAATGCTTAAGTACTAAAATAAACATTCACATAAACATGAAACATGAAATCAACACATGACACCAATATGATTACGGGGAAACCCAAATAGGTAAAACCCTAGTGGGAATTGAAACCCACTAATATTCTGCACTAGTGTTTTGTGATCCTTGTTAGAAGATCCTTTACCCTATTAGGAGTAGCTTTACAATGCTTTAAGTACAATAGACCTTGTTAAGGGTTGGACCCTGTTAGGAGTCTTTTACAATCATACCTGTTAGGGGAGCGGATGCACTGTCCAAGAGCTCACTGCTTAAGTGGTGAAGGCTACAACCTTCTGATCTTAGATACACACTATATCTATAGGATGAACTATCACTATGATACTACTTGTCATATCAGTTCCTTTTATGCGCTGATGCTTTGACCTCTAGAAAATCTCTAATACATCTTCTAGTATCTTTGCAAACTTCTGTTCTACTTATTATAACTCTCTATCAACTTCCATACCAAATACAATGGGTGCATCTTATATTTATATGCTCATACAAAATAAACAACTAGGTTGGCCCTATAACTAATTACAAACAATGCTTCCAAATGAATTGGCTTAAGCGTGCTTACAAAAAAACAAGTATATATATCGGCAACCTAAATACAATGGGCGCATAGCCTTTACAATGTTACATTATGACCACAAACCAAAATACTAACTGTCGGCTCCATGCTTTGTTCTCTGCTAGCACATACTGGCTGTGCAACTTCAACTAACTGTAACTTTCACATCTTTGCATATCTACTTATGCGCTCTTAGAATAAGAAAGAATATAGTCTAACCAACTTAACTTCTAGGGCATGTACCATAATTCATCTATACACACATGCACTGATGCTCTGAGCTGCAGGAACTCTGTACATTGTCTAGTCTTCAATACTTAGCTGATTTCTGATCTTCTCATCAGGTGCGTTGACTCCAAACTGTCATATGACTTTGTTGCCATAATGACAACACTATATCTATTCATATACCTTAGTATAGACAACTTGCCAACAATATCATCATACACAAAAGGACAAGTACATATGAAGTCACAACCCAAAAATCAATCTCATATATATATATATATATATATATATATATATATATATATATATATATATATATATATATATATATATATATATATATATATATATATATATATATATATATATATATATATATATATATATATATATATCAAAAATTGGAATAGTCAAAGATTGCACTACTGGCATAGTGTATAAAAGAATGAGCTCATGTGAGCTATCAAATATGATCAGTACATATGGACAAAATGACAAAAATTAGAGAACACATGATAGATCAGCTGTCTGCCTGATCCTCTTCATTTGGTGGTGGTGGGGTAGGTGCATCTGGTGGTGCATCAGCTCACGGTGCTCTAGCTCCCTTAGAGGCAATCATTTATTGAGAATAAGTGGGCACTCTCTAAGCAGTAGGTACAGTCGCATAGTAAGCGAAAACATAGTAAGAAGCCTGACTAGTTTGATGTTTGACCTCTGCCTGCAGCCGTCTAACATCTACCTCTCACTCTAATCTCTGTTGCTCAGACTCCTTCAATTGTACCTCTAATGTGGCACTCTGCAATCTCAAATATCTAATCTAGAGCTTGAGTCACCTAATAATATCCTGAGGAGTTTGCCTCAGTCCAGGATCTGCCTCCACTGCTGGCATCTCTGCATCCTCCATCAGTTGATCAACAGCCTCCACTCTGCGCACCTTGTAGCATTGTACCTTAGCCCCTAGGTCAAAATTAGGATCAACTTGTGTGTCATCAACACCACCCACATCTTGTTGTGCACCTAACACCTCATCTGCACTCCTAACACCTCCCAGTGTGCCAATATCTCCTCTAGTGTGTCTCCTCTGAAGCACTATAGGTTTGCTTGCTGTAGAACTTTGAGGGCGAGGTGGTCTCATGTGTCCAGCTGGTCTTTGTGGGGTAACAATCACTCTAGGCCTAGGTGGTGTAGGTTGCACCACCAGAATCTATACATCTCGTCGCCTCTGGCCTCTTCCCATGGGTGCACATGTAACATCTGTAGCCTCCTCCATAGTCAGAATCAGCTCTATGGGAAAGAAAATCTATGCATAAGATGCTCCGCCAACCAAGAAATATATGCATTAGTAACACCTGCATTGACAACCTGTGGCCTGTAGTTCCAATTTGTTGGTACATACCTAGTGTAATCCTAGCTACACAAGGCGTAAGATAGGTGAGTTGTCCAACCTAATCCCAACTCTCGGACCATATGTGAATATGTGGCATAATCCTGTGGTGCATCCTGTATGATGCCATACTGTCTCCATACCTGTGTAATGATGAATCTCTCCAAGACAGTAGTGGAACGACCTATAAGAACTTGGCTCTAACAAAAGTAACTAAATTGGGCACGTGCAGCTGGCTAGACCTCAATCTATAAGTATGACCTCCAAATCACAAATGTCATGTCATCTAAGACACATCTCCAGTACTTAGTCTGGCCCATCTTGACTTGTGTGACATAACCAGAATATTTATATATAAGAGGCTCACGTGGCTGCCTCTCATCGCCACATACTGGTCAACATATAGGGATGTGCTCCCATGCCTAGATCTATAGAACAAGTGCTCCATAAGAAAAAGATTTACCCTCATGGTAAATGATCTCATGTATCTCATTGAACATGTGTGTTAGTAGACACTATCCCCATCCAAGCTCAGAAGGTGTAGACATTAGGCGTGCTACCATTAGGGCCCAGCCCATCAGAAGACCATTCTGCTGATGGTCAGACATGATGATCCCACCGATCATCCCTACTAGAATGCACTCTAATCTATGGGTCTTCCTGTATCTCTGCACAAGAGTCTCCCATGAAATAGACTGAGATAACTACTCATCATCACCAAACAAGGTCCTGAAGGCATGTAGACTAGCATTACCTGAACTACGATAATCCAGGTGGGGTCCATGAAAAGGTATACATAGAATTTGATAAACATCCTTCGGATTCACAATGATCTCTCCGATAGGAAGGTGAAACATTTGAGTCTTCAAATGGAATCTCATGATCAAACCATGGTTCACCCGAATGTTAGGCAATCGAATCAGGTACTCAAACCCACATGCAGCCAAGTGAACTCTCAGTGGGTTAGGCAGTGATACATAGAGTCTCTAGATAGCCAGGTGAGAAATGCGGACATGTATATTTGGATAATGAACCTACACAACACAGAAATAGGGTACCCTATTAGTAACTTGGTAAAAAACATTAGGCTATAAGCACAAAAATTGAAAAGTTGAATACTTTAGAAGGTGCATTAAATGCTAAGGAATCAACCTAAGAAATAAAAAAAATAAAAAATTGACCCAAGGATGAGAAAAAAACTCACTATTTTCCATACGAGTTTTCAGACTGGTGTGAAAACTTGTACGAGTTTCTATAGGTTCCCGTACGACAAACCATGCATACACGATAATCTACAGATTCCCGTACGACAGATGGGTCCCTCTCATACGAGTTACAGTTTAAATGGGGATGACATTCCAAATGCATTTCAAAACTCGTACGAGTCCTACTAGACTATCGTATGACTTTTCGTGATGAAAAAGTTCAAAAAGCTAAAAATGTGCTACAAATTCTTAGAAAGCATAAAATATGGAAAAATTTGAATGCTAGAGAGGCACAAAGGTCCACTTACCAAGTTCCTGTACTGGGGAGGTCACTGGTACCACCAACTGCACTCAAATTGATGCGAGGTGACTGGAACTTCCATATTTGCTCAGAGGGCTCCACATAAATCACAAAAGACAAAAGTGAATAATGATTTGAAAATGACCCTTTTGGCCCTTACATAGGTTTTGACCTATTTTTTCAAAGTGCTCCAATTTCTGTGAAAATTGCACCCCTGGCTAATTTCGATGTTCTGAACCCATTTTTGGGATCAAAATCAAAATCTGGGATCATTTACTTTGTCAAAATCACAATTTAAAATTTTCAGACCTAGGACGACTGACTACTTGCATAATCGACCTTCTAATCATCCAAGAAATCCAATTTTCAACTTAACTGATTATCTTACATCAAACTATCAAAATTTCAACTTGGTCAACCATGGTCAACTCATGGTCAAACTTGGTCAAACTTGTTCTTCAGGACCTCCAAATGATGTAGAACGCATCTCCGGACATGCACAACCACCTCTCAAATCAATTAACATGCTGGGTGATCCCATAATAGTGGGTTACACATTTTTAGACATGCTGATTTTTGCTGAAATAAAACACTTTTAATAAAATATGATGATTTAATCCCTAATAGGTTCCATTTGAAGTAATTAATTACAAATGGTTAGCTCAAAGCCTCTTAGATTCAAAAAACATTGATATAACATCTATACTCCCCATTCATACCTACAATGGAGTCTCATTCGCACCTATTAAAATGCTGACAAAAAATCACTTTGACTTTATCTTTTGGTAGATCAAATGAATCCATTTGACAAACCTATCTATGTAGTAAGGTACTACTGAGAAAAATCTTTCCAATTATTATAATGTTAATATATATTAAGTTTATTAGGACTTTTTATTTGTAGTTTTACTAAACATAGATATTTCACCGTATGTCTACCTCTATGTTTGATGCTTGTGGAAAAATAGTAAATGAGAGCAAACAAATTCAAAAAAATATCTATGCCCTAGGTATTGAAGTTCTCTTTCTATCAAAAAAATAAAAATGAAATTGGACAAATACACAATAAGTTATAAGCTATATAGTCAAGGTATTTCAAAATTACAGTTTAGTCAACTTCAAATGTTAATAAAATATGGAATAATCATGATAATGTTATAAAAGCAATTGCATGCTCTCCGTATGGATGTTAAAAAACAAAATTTGAAAGAATAAAATTGATATCTATTTTAGAAACAAAGTTATGCTCTATGAAAACAATGTAACTCTTTGAAAATTACATTTTCAGCAACATACCAGTTTTTGTGGGAGAAAGAAAAACTATTCAAATAAATTCAAAAATAAAAATAAAAAATATATTTAGAATCTAGAGAGAAAATCCTAAAAGACTCTAATTTACTTCATCTTCTGATTTCAAACGGTTTAACGACAATATGCATCTAAATCTGAAAGTGTTTTTCAAAATATAGAGTTCAGTGTCTGTTCAGGCAAAAAAGCGTAACCCTGACCATTTAACGCTGAATTTTCTTGTCAGATTTTGATTTTCATCCTGAAGGGGGCATGGTATTGCACATCAATTGAATTTGTAAATCAAATCTTTCTTTCAGTAATGAAGACAACAACCACGTCTAGTTGCTGATTCATCAAAAGACCTCACTGCTTAGGGCACATCGCTTGGGGCATATCAGATTCATCAAGATCCATATCAATCTGGTATTCTCTCAATCTTGAAAACTATATTACCTCTTTGTAACCATCAATTTAGTTGTGTTATTTCCTTGCTTCTTCGTAACTGAAGTGTTCAGATTTGGCATCCTTTCAATTCCTTTGGACAATCAGGTATGGAGTCAGGACAATCACTTCTTCATAATCATAGGTTCAGTGTTGATATAGTTAGCATCATCTCGATTCTTTGGTCAACCAGGACCTGAATCAACATCTTTAAATCTATCAATCAGTTTCTATCTCAGAATCGGTTAATCTCTCAGGATTAGTTTCTCCATCACATAACTGAGTCCACAACATTATAAAAAATACATTAATCTTTGAACCACTACACTTCACACAGTAATTCAAAGAGGGGCAAAATGTAATACCCCAAAAATGGGCTATAGGTTCATTAACCTCCTACATCGACAAATCGACCGAAATCAACACAAAAGTCCTAACCAAAGGCACATCTGCACATCAGTTTATCAAAAATTGATTTTATCCTAATTCTACATCGGGGAATATTTCCTAAATATTCCTAATTTATCATGATTATCCTGATTAAATATTATTTGGTGATAAATCATATTTATCCTAAAATTTGATTAATTGAATATTTTGAATATTTAATTGCTGGCAATTTGGCTGAGTTGATTACATAGATGTTGTCATTATGGAAACATATGATC
The DNA here is from genome assembly GCA_027943335.1 of Chamaecyparis obtusa. Lineage (NCBI taxonomy): Eukaryota > Viridiplantae > Streptophyta > Pinopsida > Cupressales > Cupressaceae > Chamaecyparis > Chamaecyparis obtusa. Next base: position 784,851 of record BSBK01003959.1, read on the forward strand.
CACATGAAGATCACACAAGTCAGAGAGCAAGTATGACAGAGTGCATTGCAAATTTGTCTAAGTGTGAGACAGTGTTTTACCAGTGAACCTGGATACAATTTTTGTTTGTGACATTGACTGAAGTAATTTCAGTGCTTGCACACTTGAACATAGACTCTATGATGTCTATTGATCACCCATCTCAGAGTGCAAGTTAGTGAGACATATACGGAAGAAGTTATGACAATTTTACCGAAGACAGTGTGAAGCCAACATGACAGAATATGAAGACAAAACTAGTAAAGAGTTAAGGGATTATTTTGTTTATCAAAATAATGACTTAACAATATAAAGGGACAACATCCTAGATGTTAACTCTTGGATAAATCTATTGGTATAAATGTAAATGTAATTGTAAGTGTAAAGAGAAGATTGTAGTAATTGAGATACAAGTAGCAAGTAATTGTAGAAGTATGATGCGAAGTATATGAAGCATATGTAATAGCGATAGTGAAAGAGCAGCGAAGTGATATTGATGCAAGCAATATAAGGTTATGTACCTTAACCTATTTTGTAATCAGTGTATATTGTACATTACTTGTTTGGGCAGTGGGCTCATCTGGTAATCACATTTTGTACTACAACTCCTAACAAGGTTGAGGCTTCTAACAAGGCCTATAGTCCCTTAACCAGGACTGATACACTATATGCTTGTAATAGGCTCCTAACAAGGTCAAAATCCTTAACATGATACTTTTGATTAGTGGATCTTTGTGGGTACCATCCCCACCGGGGTTTTCCCTTGGCCAGGGTTTCCTTGAGAACAAATAATGTGTTATGAGTTCTTTATTGTTATGCATGTTGTTTAGCTTCTTATGTTATGCATGTATAAAGATAATATGTTATATCCATAATTGGGCAAAAGATAAAGTTTGTGGAATACTGATTCACCCCCCCCTCTCAGTATTCCCTATTTCTAACAATTGGTATCAAAGCTTAGTTACTCGAAAATGAATCATTCAAGGAAAGCCTAGTAGCTTGAGTAAGATCTCTATGGATATGGATCAACTACAAAAGAATCTTGAAGAAGCTCTTGAATAGATTGACTTGCTTACTATTGAAAAAGATACTTTGAAAATAAAGTATGATGATGTGAAGAACCTCATTAAGAAATTGAAAAACAAATTGGAAGATCTGAGATTTGAAAAAGAATCCAAAGTTTTTATTGAAGATTGTGATGACAATATGGAAAAAGAAAATGAGATTCTTAAGCATGAATTGAAGATAGCAAATTTGAAGCTTAGTTTGAAAGATGGAAATGGCAAGAATGAAGCAAATCTGAGATCTTAGAATGAAAGTCTAAAGACTGAAAATGAAGGACTGAAATCTAAACTTTCTAAAGTAACATCTAAACTTGAGAAAGTCAATTTGTAGTATGATGAACTTGAGAAATACAATAAGATTGTGAAAGGTGAACTGACTCAATCCAAACAACAACTTGAAAGGCTATATTCAACTAGTGAGAAGATTGATGAACAAATATCCTATCAGAAACCATTCTATGATAAGATTGGTCTCAGATTCAACACTTTCAAAGCAAATGATGAAGGCAAGGAACTAGATCTGAAGATATTTGAAAGCATGGATGAGAAGAAGCCTGATGAGATCAACAAATCTGAAGATACACCTAAAGAAGAAGAATCACCGAAGTAAGAGGAATCACCCAAAGGTATGCAAAGAAAATTCAAAGGTAGATATTTTTCTTGTAATACTATTGGTCATATGAAGAGAGATTGCACAAGTAAACATTTTAAACATCTTAATGGTTATTGTTACAATTGTTATGGTTTTGGACATAGAGCTATTGATTGCAGGAAACCTAAATTTATTAAGAATAATGATGGTAGTAGAATATTTAGGAATACTAACAATGCAGATAAGAAACCTATTGAAGATATGAACAGAAGAAGTGGAATAGTATGTTATAGATGCAACAAGGTTGGACACATTGCTAGAAACTGCAGATCACAAATCAATCAACCTGGACCAAGATATGGAAACAATGGAATTGTTTGTGAGATATGCAACAAGATTGGACATATAACAAGGTTTTACAGAATGAACAATAGAGTTTTTCATCCTAACCCTAACCCCAGGAATCATGCAAGAAGAAATGAAGATGCTAGTAATAGTCAAAAAGGATGCTGTAGTAATTCAGATGAAGTGAAGTTTATCAAAAGCACAGATCAAGGAGACATATTTAACATTGAAGGTAATCAGAAAGGTGAAGTATTGAAAGGTAAGAATGAATCTTTACCTGACCTATCTCAAAGTACTTAACTCATGTAAATTACAGTAGAATAGGAACTTAGATTTAGTATAGAAGTAGATATTGTTAGGATTAACAAGGCAGAAATAACAATTATGTGCAAATATAACTAATATCAGAAAATAATAAACCACACAGAATAGAACACAATGGCACACAGATTTAACGTGGTTCACCCAATCCCTGGGCTACGTCCACCAACAGCAAGTCCAATATTATTATTATCCAGTGATTACAACCTGATTACAATCCGTAATCCCTTACAGCCCAACTTTGCCGCAAGTACTAAAATCATACATTGTAAAAATCCCTAACCCTAAGCTATATTATACAATATTTTCCCGCTTTAGGGTTAGAATGAGTTATAAGTAGTCGGCCCAAATAACCGAAAAAAGTAGTCGGCCTCAAAAAAATTGTCGGGAGGAAAAGTGTACAGTACTTTCCTGGATAGTACTTTCCTGATTAGTCACCACAAGCTAATAGATATATGATGAATTGAGTCTTGTGCAATTAATGCAAGGTAGTTTATGATATTCTAATGCTATGGTTAAGAGCACAAAGAAAAATATTATGTTTTGCGAGATCGCAAGAAGTTTTAAGTTTTGCAGGATAGCAGAGACAACTTTTTGGAAAGAAGTGGCAAAAGAATTGAATGCGATGTCAGATCTAAGTGAGATTGAATTAATAAAAGGTTATGATCAGTATTATTTGATCATCAAAGTGAATTCAAGTGGCAAGGAGATCAAAGAGTAGTGATAGAAAGCATTTTGCAAGGATTTGGAAAAGAATTGTGTGTCGAATCTACGCAAGCCCTAAAATCGTGAAATTGAGGTATTTTACTTAACAAATCTTTGAATCAGTAAAGGCATTTGAAGAAATCATGGATGTTTCCTTAATACACAATGTCAGAGATAAGAATAGATCTAACTTGAAAAGGGAACTAGTAGAACCATTGGAAGAAGACCCTAGGTTTGCATCATCATCCGTACCAGGTGGAGTTTTACATTTAGAGAATGTCAGAAGTTATCTTGGATGCAAACTAGAGACAGTAAATGATAGTGATTTTATAGATGAATATCATAAGATGTACAATCAGGATATGACACTGAAACAAGGTTTTGAATACTTGGAACATAATGAAATTGTCAAATATGGATTATAGTATGAATTTGATAATGAAGAATGCACTAAGATCATTTTGAGTAGAATTCATAATGGAAAGTTTTGGCTAGAGGATAGAGTGATAGATATTACAGTTGATTTGATTCATGAAGTCACTGGATTATCTAAGACTGGAGCTATTCCTTTTAATGAGAAAAACATGAGAAAAATAGTCATTAACAACACTAATTCATCCTATAATGGTAGAGGAATTGTGATTAGTAAGATCAAACAAGTTGATGTGAGATACATATGCAAGATCCTAACTACTAAGTTTTGTGCTAATTCAAGAGAAGATGACATGGCAGCTGGAATGGTACATGCAACTTATCTTATGTGTGTTGATAGGGTACCGATTGATATGTGTGAAATTCTTAGAATTCAATTATTTGAGAACTTGGAGAAGATCAAGAAAACTAAGTATACACAGTTTAGATTCTCATCCCTAATCACATACATGTTCTTTCATCTTTTGAGGAGATTTCCTTACACCATAGGAAATGATTGGAATGATGGACAAACCACAATGGAAAGGATTAATGTAGTATACAGAAAGCATGTTATTGACAATGTTAATGAGAGTGCAGTACTTGTTATTAAGATGTTTCAAAATATTGTGTCTAGCGGATCAAGGATCCCTAAGTCTCTTGTTGAGAAATACAAAGATGATATATGTTTTATGGTGGATACTGACCTAACCTATATTGAAGTAGTAGAGCCTAGAACAAAGTTCATAGACCCTCTTGGCTATGAAATATCTGAGGTAGAAATAGAAGAGTATGTTAGCAGGCTACTGAAGTGTAAGTTGGACACTCAATGTAATAGGTTTGGAACCTTTGAGGAGAACTTCAACTCCGCAAAGATTCTAATTGAAGAGAAACAGTCTAAGAAGAGAGTTGAGAGCACCATTAAGAAAATTTTAAAGGATACAGGAATGACAGAGAGAGAGTTTTTGGTAGCAAAGCAGACAGCAGCAACAATTAGAGAGAGTGGACAAAAGGAAGTTTTGTCTATCCCTCCTTTATCATCAATTGCAGTGCCATAGGAAGAACCACAAGTAAAGGTGAAAGTGGAAGTACCTAAGAAGGACATAGAAAAAAAGATTTCTACTAGATCCACTTCCTCCACACCTAGAAAAAGAGTTAAAGAGAGTGCCACTGGACCAGGAAAGAGGCATAAAACTCTAGTGCAACCTATTCCAAGAAAGATTGCAGAGGTTAAAGATGATGTCACTACAAATAAGAAAGCTTGGAAACCAAAATTTGAAAAGCTTAATGAGCAAATTATTGAGAATGGTGACGTTGCAAGAATGAACAAATATTATGATCTTTATGATTACACTGATAGACTTAATCTAGAGAATGCAGTTGTAAAACATATGATCTTGACTGGCAAGAAGTTTGGACAGATACCTGCTGATCTTTACAACAAACTCCTAAATAGAAAGAAGAGAGCATCAGATGAAGAGACAACTATTCGAGAAAAGCTTGTGAGGAAGCTTTGTGAGATAAGAGATGAAGCTTATGAAGGCCCTAAGCACCCATCCGAGAACCAAAAGGAGAACAATTTAGATTATGGGAGGCAAGTATGAAGAAGTAAATTCTGAGATTGAACAGGCTATTATCAAGGTTATGACATAATATGTTGGAGAATCATCAATTGTAGCAGAGAAAGTAGGTGAGAAAGTATAAGAGGACATTCCCTCTTCTCCAACTATTAATATTGAAGATGAAACAATGAATGTAGAAGGTACACAAATCACCTTGGATACTGATAACATTGTTGACAATTCGGCCTTTGAGGAACATGAAGCTACAAAAGAAGAAGAGATGATAGAGACCACTGTTGTGGAACCACCAGTTGTAGAAGAACAAGTTCCCCTTCGCACCAAAGAAGATATCAGTCTTACTCCTGAGATTGGAAAGAAGACTCAAATTGGATCTATGATTGAGTATTTAGGAAAAGAAGTAGATGATGATGATTAGTTGGAACTGATTACATCCTTAAAAATAATAATTGGTAAGAATAAGAAGGTGAAGAGTCTTGAAGGATGTCTAAAGGAACTAACTGAGAAGTTACAAAGTACTGTGACTACACAAATTTCAAAAGCAGACCCTATGGAGAAGGCAAAGAAGGTAATGAGTACCTTTGATAATGAATTCACACACCTAGCTGATATTGCAAAAGTGAAAGCACAAGCAGACTATGAGGCTAGAATGCTTTTGAACATTAGTCAGTACATCAACAATGATATCAGTACTCTTGATATCTGTATCAAAGATTCGAGGAAGCATTTGGAAATAGGAAAATCTTTGTACATACAGTGTACAAAATCAAAAACTTTGATAGCTGAGGAAGATCAGAAAATAAAGTTGAAGGAAGCAGAGATTCTAAAAGAAAAAAACCTTCTATCTAACCCCAATGTGAAGGTTTGTAATATTGAGAAGAAAGTTAGAAAATTGTATGATGAAATCAGAATTGTACAAGATGAGAAAGATAGGAAACTAAGAAGATATACTCTTTTGAGAGAGCATGTTTTTATGAAGTTGAGCATAATTGAAGAACAATTGGAAGATTGTCTTTCAGCAAAGACATCTTTTCAGAAATTTAACTTTGAAAACCTCCAAGCATGTGAAATTGCTTCTTATGGACTGAGCGCACTACTTAATGTCACAGATTCCATTAAGAAATCATGGGAGAAGGAGATAGAAGCCATGAAGATAGATTTTGTAGATTGTGTTGCAAGCCTACCGGCTTTGCAATAAATAAATTGAGGTATAATCCTTTTGTGATATAATTTTGTGACCCTCCCTACCTTATTTTTTCATTGTTGTCAAAGGGGGAGAGATATATAGAAGAAAATTGATAGTATATGATAAGGGTTGTTACTCTTAGGGGGAGTACTATATTAGAGGAAATAATTTTTTGAGGGAGTTATAAGGATAGTATGTGTTTTATACTATGGCCACAGTTTTGAACAATTTTGAGATTTTTGAGTTGTACACTTAGCCAATTTTCTCATATGTTGCCACCAATGACAAAGGGGGAGATTGTTGGCAATTTGGCTAAGTTGATTACATAGATGTTGTCATTATGGCAACATATGATCCACATGAAGATCGTACAAGTCAGAGAGCAAGTATGACAAAGCACATTGCAAATTTGTCTAAGTGTGAGACAATGTTTTACCAATGAGTCTGGATACAATTTTTGTTTGCGAAGTTGACTAGAGTAAGTTTAGTGCTTGCGCACTTAAACATAGACTCTATGATGTCTATTGATCACCCATCTCAAAGCACAAGTTAGTACGACATGTACGAAAGAAGTTATGACTATTTTACTGAAGACAATGTGAAGCCAACATGACAGAATATGAAGACAGAACTAGTAAAGAGTTAAGGGATTATTTTGTTTATCAAAATAATGACTTAACAATATAAAGGGATGACATACTAGATGTTAACTCTTGGATAAAGCTATTGGTATAAATGTAAATGTAATTGTAATTGTAAAGAGAAGAATGTAGTAATTGAGATACAAGCAGCAAGTAATTGTAGAAGTATGATGCGAGGTATATGAAGCATATGTAATAGCGATAGTGAAAGAGCAGCAAAGTGATATTGATGCAAGCAGTATAAGGTTATGTACCTTAACCTATTTTGTAATCAGTGTATATTGTACATTACTTGTTTGGGCAATGGGTTCATCTGGTAATCACATTTTGTACTACAACTCCTAACAGGGTTGAGGCTTCTAACAAGGCCTATAGTCCCTTAACCAGGACTGATACACTATATGCTTGTAATAGACTCCTAACAGGGTCAACATCCTTAACATGATACTTTTGATTAGTGGATCTTTGTGGGTACCATCCCCACCGGGGTTTTCCCTTGGCTAGGGTTTCCTCGAGAACAAATAATGTGTTATGAGTTCTTTATTGTTATGCATGTTGTTTAGCTTCTTTTGTTATGCATGTATAAAGATAATCTGTTATATCCATAATTGGGCAAAAGATAAAGTTTGTGGAATACTGATTCACCCCCCCCTCTTAGTATTCCCTATTTCTAACATTAATTAATTAAGTTTAATTTTGCCACTTAATTATTTAATTAGATTTAATTGCATTTATTCCTAATTTATATTATTTAATTTTGACAATAAATCAAGAATCCTACGAATAATTTATTAAATTCTTATTTAATTAATTAAATCCAATTGTCAATATTTAATGATATAGTTTGGAATAAAAGTTTGATTTAATAATTGCTTAACCCATAAATCAGTTATTTTTATTCAAAATCAATTAAGTTGAGAATAAATCACTTTATTATTAAATTAATTCTTATTAAATCATGCACAATCAAAAAAAGCAGTCAAATTTAAATCAATTATCAATTTCAACTTGTTAACTTTCTAAACTCAATATGTGATTGTGAGTTGAAAAAGTGATCTAAACTCTATTTTGAGTTAAAAACTATTTTTGCATGATTTTGTGAGTTTTTTCTATTCCTAATTTCTTGTTAACTCAAAAATCAACCTCAGTTTACCAAGAGTGATTTATGGCTTTTCTCAATGCATCCTCAAGCCCTGGATTTCTATATTATCAAGGCTCAATTTCTTTGTTTTGGTCCTTCAAATTTGCATACTTGAACTCTTGCAAATTTGAATTTGAAGAATCAAGCTCTGGCGAACAAGCGATTGTGAGATTTTTGTTATTGTTTTGATCATAGCATTCATTCATTTTCACATCATAGCATATCATTGTTAGATAAATTTGCATATCATTCCAATTCCTTTTAGATCAAGTCTCATACAATTTTCATCTTATTTGCATAGAAAATACAGAAAGATAGATTAATCAGCATTCATCTTAGATCTATCTTTTAGCATTAAATCCTTCATTTAGGTGTTGCATTGTCATTGATCTTGGTCTGAATCTGAGAATACCATACTTGCACCTACTAGAAGGTAGTAAATCACCTGGTTAGCTATATTGTTTTTATTTGCAGATTTCTTGTTTTGCTAACCTCTAATGTTTTACTGAAGTGTTGTGTCTCCAACTAGGTACAAAATTCACATGCACATAAGACACCAAGATTGATAAATAATACTCAAACTCACCCCTTAGATCCTCTTGTACTAGCAAAGAAACAACTATTAACTATGGGGGACACCACCTCCCTATCTATGGGAATACTCATTTCAAGGGATAATATGGACAACCAAATTGGAGTAGGTAACATGTTAGAAGAGCATAAAAATTATCTATCATCTAAAAATCAGACAGAGGACATGAGAATAATAGTAGAAAATGATTTGTGCAATAGAGCTAATGAGAATTTGGATAGAGGAGTAGCCAATGATAGTTTGGTTATGTAAAAGGTGAAGTCAATGTATCAAAAGGATGAAGATGGGAAGAAATATGTCAACACTACAAAGTATCAAAATCAAATAGAGCCCTCAGACTTGGAAATCAGAGATAAGAATGAGTTGATCAACAAAGGTTCAGTAAACCCTATGACCCCAACAAATAAGGAGACAGTAGAAGGTTGTAGGGGAAGCCCAATAAGACAGATTTCTATTGGGGAAAAAGATTCTGACAAAGGGATAACAAAATTCAGGAAGAAGTTATGACAATTTTAGACTATCTAGGAGATTCATTGATAAAAGAGTTAATGGACCAATTCCTTGATGAGATTTGTGATAAGGAAGAATTGGATCTTTAGAAGGAACTCCTTATTGAAGGTATCATGTCAAGAGATGCAGAAATGGGAGGAATAGTGGAAGAGATGTTAATTGATCTTAGGAATAGGGAAACCCAAGATTCAGATTCTCTAGGCATTGCCCTCCATAAAGACATCCAAAGTTCTCTGGACTATTCAAAAAAATCAAACAAACAGGGGAGGAAGCTGAATGCTAAATTGAGAGAGCAAGTAGGTGAAGCTGTAGGATAGGTGAAGATCACATCACTTCTTTATGCAGGGAAGGGGAAGAACCTTCCACTAAGCCATGAATATCCTAACATGGAATGTTAGGGGCATGAATGCCCCTAACAAGCACGATTAATTAAATGTTGCATTAATACCTATAATCCAGAAATAATTTTAATTAAGGAAAGTAAGATGGATAACATAGAAATGCTTAACTTTAAAAGGAAATTAGGAATTAGAGAACTTGAGGCCTCACCAGCAATAGGTGCTTCTGGAGGTTTGGCCATTATCTGAGATCCACGGTGCCTTTCAATTGACGTTACAGAGAAAAGGCAATTTTGGATGAGTGGTCTTGTTAGAAACTTCACAAATAATTTAAATTTTAACATTATTAATGTATATGGCCCCATACAAAACAAAGATAAACTCACAGTTTGGCAGGAAATTGAATCCTTCCTCAACCACAACCTGGATACACTTTGGATTTTAGGAGGGGATTTTAATGTTACAAAGATAACGAAGAAAAGAGGGGGAAGTAACTCACTTGGGCATTGGAGGCAAGAGACCTTTCCATCTGGAAGGAAAGGAATTCCCTTCTAGAAATCCCCATGGAGGATAACTCCTTTACTTGGAATAACAAAAGACAAGGTTTTTACAATATCACAGAGAAATTAGATAGATTCTTTCTCAAAGGCAGTTTGATCAATACCAAACATTCCTTCATGACTAAGATCTTACCTATCTCTAGATCTGATCATTATCCAGTGCTTCTAAACATCCTTACAGAATTAAAACCAAAAAAATGCCCCTTTAAATTTGAACAAGCCTGGCTTAGAGACCCAGATATTCTGAATCTGATAGAGCATTGGTGGTCTAAACCTATCATTACGGGTTCCAAGATGTTCATAGTGGTTAATAAGCTAAAATGGATCAAAAGAAAACTATTAGAATGGAATTCAAATAAGTTTGGGAACATGTTTGATTCAAAGCTGAAACTGGAAAAGGAATTGAGTGATGTTAATTCTCAAGTCATTCAGTTAGGAATGGATGAAGACCTCTATCTTAAAGAGAAAAAATTACTTATGGATTATGAAGAAATACTAGCAAGAGAGGAAATATTTTGGAAACAAAAATCTATGGAGACCTGGTTGGAAGCAGGCGATAGGAATACTAATTTTTTTCACAATAGTACTAAATAGAGGAGGAATACAAATAGAATTTCATATATTAAAGATGAAAGGGGACACATAATTAATGATCAAAAAGAAATTTCCACTTAAATAGTTCGTTACTTCAGTAATATTCTCAATAACTTGGAATACTCTAACATGAATAATCAAACAAAATTACTATAAAATATTCCTAAAGTGATAACTAAACATCACAACAAGGCCTTAACAAAGAAATCCATGACAAAGGAAGTTAAAACCACTCTTATGAAGATGAATCTAGATAAATCCCCAGGCCTAGATGGTTTCTCTATTGTCTTCTTTCAGAAGTGTTGGCACTTTATAGGGAAGGAAGTTACTGAAGCTCTAGAAGGAATTAGAAACTCAGGGAAGATGTTAAAAGAAGTAAACAACACCTTTATCACCCTTATCCCCAAAAAGGAAAAACCAGTTAGTCTCAATGATTTTAGACCTATTGCACTGTGTAATACCTTATATAAACTCCTTACTAAAACCTTATCCCTCAAACTTCAAAAAATCCTTCCCTTTCTCATTAGTGAGGAACAAACTAGGTTTGTCCCAGGTGGATCTATCTTTGATGGAGTCATCATTGCACAAGAGGCCATTCACTCGATCCAAAAAAACAAGAAACCTAGCATGCTTATTAAGCTAGATATAAAGAAAGCATATGACAAGGTTGACTGGAGATTCATATGCAAGTGCTTAGAAGCTTTTGGATTCTCCAGAAGCTGGATCAACTTAATTTTTGAATGCATATCTACATCGTTGATCTTTATTTTAGTTAATGGAACTCTAGAAGGTTTTTTTAGCATCTCTAGGGTTTTAAGGTAGGGAGATCCCATCTCTCCCTATTTATTCATCATTATGGATGAAGCCTTAGGAAGGGCTATCACAAAGGAACAAGAGAAAGGTACTATTGAAGGCATATCTATCACAAATAATCTAGATCCTATGACCCATCAAAATTTTGTCGATGATACCCTATTATATGATGCTAGTAAAAGAAATGAGGCTAGATCCTTTAAGAGGATTTTGGATTCATATACCAAATCATCAGGACAAGAAATTAACCCAGATAAATCAGAAATCTTCTTCTTTAACGTGGATAAGAAAGTAGAAATGGATATCTGTCAAATCCTTAATTTTAAGCAGGGCAAGCTTCCTTGTAGATACCTAGGCCTCCCACTAGTAAAGGATAACAGATCCATAGATATTTGGAATCCTATGATTGAGAAGATCAAGAAAAAAATAAATTCTTGGAAAGGTAGATGGCTATCCTCAGCAGGAAGAGCAACTATGGTGAGGTCTGTCTTGGCAGCCATGTCAACTTATCAATTATCCTGTATACATCTCCCCTCTAACAAACAATCAGAAATAAACAGACACTTGAGATCCTTTTTTTGGTAGGGGAGTGGAAATAAGAAGAAAATTCCCCTGATTTCTTGGGATAATGTTTGCAAACCAAAAGATGAAGGTGGGGCAAGTCTCAAAAACTTAGGCAATCAAGGGAGAGCTCTAGGAGCCAAGTTAATTTGGAGATTATTTAGAAACCTTGAGGCTAAATGGGCAAAGATCCTCTTCTAAAAATATTTAAGAGATAAGTCCCCCATTAATATTTTTAGAGAAATTAATCCTCCCAGAGGGTCTAGAATATGGAACTTTTTGTTAGATTGTAGACACATTATTATGAATAAACTGACATGGAACCTAGGTACAAGTGAAGATGTCCTTTTTTAGATGATTCTTGGGGAGGTTATGAAGCCTTATCTAAATGTCTAAATAATATCCCCCTAAAAAAATTCTTAGAATCGAGGATAGGGATCTTCCTCAAGGATTATAACATTTTTAATGGAGAATACTGGGTATGGAAATCCTTCAAGGATATAGGAATATGTTCAGCTGAGGAGCTATTAACAAAAACTCTTAACAAAAGAAAGATTTCTTTAAATGACACTAAGGATACATTAGTCTGGGATGGATCAAAAAATAGAGAATATAATACTAAAGATGGATATAATCTTATAAAAAAAAGCTATAAGAGACCTAGGACTGATATACCGA